>JBCEWB010137478.1:0-26723 GCA_039654565.1 Peronia peronii | reverse complement strand
ACTTCCGCTTTTTCGAGGTCGCGGACCGCCCTCGTGGTGTCAGTCTTTAGGGTGGGGATCCGTGATCCCCCCCTTTTTCCTCCAGCGATTGCACGGAGCTTGCCCCACACCGCCCGTGCCGGTGCGTCCGGGGTGAGTGACTGACAGAAACCTTTCCAATGTGCTCCTTTTGCCTGCTCTACCGCCCTGCCGGTCTCGTTTCGGAGTTGGCGGTAGGCTTCCCAGTTTTCTGGCGTCTTGTTGTTGCGATACGCCTTTAACGCTCTCTTGCGTTTTCTTAGGAGCTCTGTCAGTCGACTCGACCACCATGGCACCGGTACCTTCTTGTGACGCATAGTTGGGACGTGTGGTGCGTCACTCAGGTGTGGTGGCATATTTTTGCTCGGCACGTGCTTGACTGCTACCCCGAGTATGCGGTCCGTGAGCTCTTGGGCGAATAGCCCTGTATCGGGGCTGTACACGTCCTCGAGCGTTATTCCGCCCACCTCGCTGCGGAAATCCTCCCACCGTGCCTTCTCGAAATTGAAGGTCGGTCTCGTGCTACCCGTTTCGGTGGCGTACCGAGTGTCCAGCCGTATTGTTTGTCCGTTTGTCTTGCTGTCTATCTAAATAGGCTTAAACCTTAGTTTAGATAAAGCTTGTTTTCTAGTTGTCTGCCATTGCCGAGACCTCGTGTTGAGAATGAGTAAAATGTAAGCATTTACTGTTCTCTTTGTAGAAGTCGTCATTTGCCTCTCAGTAGTGGACGGAAATCTTAATGGCCCGTTGGATCCTCACACGTATAGTAGTACTCGATCTGCCTCTTCTCCAGTTGACCAGGAGTGGTCGGGGGCGTCCATATACATCACTGGCCACTGGGAAGGCCGGGTAAGATGGCTAACCCAAACAGTAGTAGGATGACGATGACGAAGACGAGCGCTGGCCGGCTTGTTCGCAGCAGGGTAGACCCTCCTACAACCTTCTCCTTCTTTCCCACACTGTCGTGCCAGAGTAAATAAGTTCTCTCAACGAACTTATTCAATCTCCTCCCGTCCACCCCTTCCTCTCGATGGTACTCTATCTCTAGCTGTCACTGCCACTTATTTCTTATCACAATACATCTATCACTAGCATTCTTACTAGTAGGCTGCTTCAACAGGCACTTCGCCTCCTACTGTTGCTACAGCTGGATTTACCTTTAGTCTACTGCTACATCCCATTATCACTATTCGTAGAATTACTGGTGTATATATATACCCCCACACTATCATTATTTCCATCACTGCCATTACTTGTGACTGCTTTGAGCTTTAAAGGAACTGACTCAAATGTCCACGCCTATTTTAACCCTCACTCTTACCTTCTTCAGAGCTTGAGGAATTGGCCCAGAAGGAATGGAGTCATCAGACGATCTCTTGCCGATGACGATCCCTTTGTTTAGAATTTTACAGCAGACTTCATCGCTGTCACAATGAGAATCACCGTCACATTCTGCGCCCGGTTTTGCCTATGAAGAGTTCACAGATCAAGATAATAGATTTACAAATACATTATTTCACCCAAAGTTTTGTTCGAGTACGCGAACAATTATTTCATTTGTTTATTTTAGAGATATAAGATGGTATCACCACAAATAATATCACAAAGGCCTTTCAAATAGTGAAAACTCTGATCAAACAAACTCAAAGCAAAGTGATCATCCTCCAAAATTTAGCTAACAAAAGCCTTACTGTAGAAGGAGACACGAACTTTGAGTATTTCTCTGAGCTCTGCAACCATCAGAATAGAGAAATGATATGCCACGAGCCTTCTGAAAAGGATGACTTGTCTATTCTCTATGAAGAGGTTGAGGTGACCATAACAACTACTCTCAAGTACGGAAAAGAATAATACAGTAAAATTGTTGATTCATGGAAAATAGCTAGTTACTGGCATTACGTATGCCATCTGAAACAAGATGTGACAGGTCTGACAGTAGCCTTCTTCATGGACGTGATCACTTACTGTGACCCTCCCAAGATAGGCAACCTCCAACTCGCATCACAATATTATCAGCAATGCCAGCAAAAGTCTGGAAAACAAATAGGTTTCTGCCATTGCAGAAGCACCATCGAACAGAGATTCAGTCTATAGTTTTTTTGGTGAAAAATATCCACAACACCAGAAAAACTGGCATCATACATACATTCACATACTTCAAAAAGCCTTTGACATGAGGCATTTAGAGTACTAGCGAAGAAATTTAACATCACCAACATATTCATCTTAATATTCACTATCTAAACTCTAAAACAATGACCGAAGTCCTGGTACAAGGAGCAACAAGTGGGTGGCTCCATACCTTAGTTAGAGTTCGCCAAGACCGTCCTCATTTAAATATCTTTCTGGAGGACATTATGAATCATGCACTGGAATCGTTTGAGGCTACCGTTAACACTGGAGACAGAACGATCACAAACTTACCTTTTGCTGATGATGATAGTCTTATTGAAGAAGAAAATGAATCTATCAACCTCGTACACAAGCTTGAAGTCTAAACGAATTAGGCTTGGAGATAAGGGCCGAAAAGGTTAAGTTACTGACAAGTAAAAACAGGACATTGCGATGCTGGTTCATTTTCTAAAAACAGTCAGTCAGTTCAAATATCATAGCGTGATCATCAATGATAAAGGTTCAAAAGCAGAAATGTTAGAGAGGGCTGCCCAAACTATATGTCAGCACCAGCAAAGCTCGAGAAAACATGTAGACATCAACATATTTCTATAGAGCTCAAGACAGGCCTATGCCGCTCTGTCTTCCTTTACGGTTGCGAGTCATGAGCACTCCTAGCTCAATTACACGGAACAATCAAGTCAACAGAGATAGCATGCAATCATAAGACTATATGTATCTGCTACATGGATCATGTCAATTTGAAAGTCACAGAACACTGGAGAATTTGAAGACCTCTAACCGCTGTCAAAAAGCGCACGGTATGGCCACATTACACGACCAAATGGACTGGCTAAGATGATCCTCCAAGGAACCATCGAAGAAAGAGGGTGCAGATACAGACAAAGAAAGAATCAGGCAGACAACATAGAGGAATGTGCCAGAGAAAATATTTGCCTGAACACAGGTCCTCGCACATATCAGACTAAAATGGAGAGAGCTAGTGTGAGAAGTTCCATAGGAAGTTAAAGGACCAAGCAAACAAATACCTATTTTTATTGTGTATGTACGATTTCAATCGTTGGAAAATATGATTATCTTAGCTTTACATTTATGCCTAGTTTGGTGGTAAGAAATTGTGTGATGGAAATTTGGAATTTAGACGATTTGCCCAAACGGCGGTGACTCCGCGTACTGTCCATCTGATTTTAACTGTCAAGAGTACTTTAAAGTGCATAACGTACACACATGGCATCCGATAAATATTCAAGACGGTGAGACCCGGGGTTTCCTACTAAAGAAGCCATATCATACCAACTGAGTCAATGACCAAAAATAAAATAAAATAAAATAAAATAAAATAAAATAAAAAAATAAAGGAGGCCGATCGAACCTGCATATTTTTCAAGCTGTCGTCGAGAAACAGATGCTAACTTCTCGACCACGGTGTTCTGTTAGCAAACAAACAAGTAATGCTACATTAAATATATAGTTCGAGACGAAGAGTATAAGATGGGTGTTTTGAATAACATAAACAAACGAAATGATGCTGAAGAATGAAATAATTTAAATAAGCTTGATAGGTGCAAAGAAAATTTTGAGAATTTAAAACGTCTCACTTAAAGATTCTGGAGATTCTCCCTAAGAAATACAATCTCTTGTTTTGCCATTTAAAATTTTCTAGATGTTATCTGTATACGAATCAAAAAATAGTCTTTTTAATCCTAGATTTCAAATGCCATTTTAATGACGTATTACATGAAAATTTCCTGCGTTATGTCACTATTATAGTTGTTGTTTGTTTTTTCCGCTGTTTTTGTTCTGAATTATCATACTTTATACACTAATATTTATTGTTTGAGTTGGATGTTTCTTTATTTATCTTCATTCAACAAAATCGAAAAGTATATTTTCTATTTGAGGCAAATTTATGTTAAGAGCTTTTTGAAGAACTAGGTTTTGTGAATAAATTAAATTAATGTCAAGGGGGATGATACGACCTTTACTACCCTTTTTTTTTTTAAATTTCTGTTCATAACATATTTCATATAATTTGTAAGGTATAGTTTATATATTAAACTTTATTTTCATTATAGAAAGGCATAGTTTATATATTAAACTTTATTTTCATTATCATGTGTTATCTAGGCTTATTACAAATGTATCTTGTTTGTGCTGCGACATGAAGTACGCATAGTAAAATATTACTAATGCAATAACGATATATTATCATTACAGCTTAACCGACTCACTCCGCAGTTAAACGCAACAACAAACTAGACCATTTCTTATTGTGACTGTAATTAAAACTTGAAGGCATATTTCACTTTTTGTCAGAATTTTATAGCAGAGAAAACCCACAATAAATCTCTGACATCAGAATATTAGTGACATATGATCTTTGTAAGTATTGGGCTGAATCTCCTAGACAGAAAATGGTTGTATTTTACGTATATTATTTTATATATATGTGTTATATATACATACGTGCATGTGTGTGTGCATATATATATAGAAATAGATAAATAAATATATATTTAAGCCGTAATTACGTACGAGATGATTTACGTTTCATCCCCGCTCGTTGATTGAGTCTATACTTCATACTTTTTTCTCTTCCTCATTATTGGATGATTTTTTTTTGTTTTGGGTGTTATTTATTTGAGTCAGATGTTTAGGACCATGGTAATAATCATACGTTGTTATCCGCCTTCTCTCTATGATATTGGTCTTATTTACTTGTCGTACTTTGGGTAAATAATTTATTTGTGATTTCGGTTTTCTCTGTGTTCTTTTTTGTTTTGTTTTTGCTTTTGTTTTGTGTGTATATAAAGATATTTCGACTGTGGGAATTATGAATTATTATCTAACTGGGCGACATCTCTTCTCTTTCCTTGCTTCTGTCTTCTGCCCCACTCCCTTTCCTCTTTCTTCATGACGTGTAAACCTATCTTACCGTGTTTGGCACAATATAGCCGTGATGGTGCTGTTGGGCCCAACACAACACACAATACACATTCATCTAACTGAATTCAAATCCTGCCTACTGTCTTTCAATTAATTTAACTAACATATATTGTTTTCTCTTACTCATTTTTGGCGCTTTTGTGTTGTTTTGTTTTGTGTTGTTTTGTTTGTTTGTTTGTTTTGTATCTGTTTTATTTTCAAAACATTTAAAAAATATTGCTGCTGCGCATTTCATTATTTTTAATCATGTAGGCCAGTTTTTTTGTTGCTGTTGTTGTTTTTTTTTGTGTTTTTTGTTTGTTTTGTTTTCTCTTTTTTGTTTGTTTGTTGTTGTTTTGTTTTGTTTTGTTTTTGGTAGGGACTGTTGGGGCCATGTGGCCGCAAGAGACTAAAAGTCTATTGAGGCCATAATTATAATGGCCTCATAATTTGATTTATACACAGGCAAGTAACTCTGTTGATTGGTGAACAGCGTTCACCACACACCTTTTTTAGTAACGACATGAATCTGGCTAAAAATGTTCACCTGGCCCAAAACCAGATAAACTTTCCACATGGCTGCAATAGTCACTCCGTTTGCTTTTTTCTTCGTCAGCGAGTGAGCGGAACAGAGCTATAAGATTTTTATTGCTCAGAAACTCAGGTTCATGAGATGTTTTATAGAGTCAGAAATTATGGTCGATTGGGATATATCTGTATTTGTAAGCCATTTTTATCAGTTTCTCCATTTATTATTGAGGAAGTAATCTGTTTATAATAGTAAGGTTTCAACTTCATTAATTATTTACACAGATTATCAGTGAGTTTTAACACGTAGTTCCTCCCCCCCCCCCCCCTTCCCCCTTTCTGTTCACTTTTCAGAAACAAAAAAATGTACTATATAAATTCATGAAGTGCTTCAAGAGGTATCTGGAAGGATTTTCGTTACAGCTTTTTCTGTCTGCTAGAGGGTTGCCGGGAAATAAAAGCATCTGTCAGCCGCAAGGCGGGTAGCGTGGGGGAAGCTCTGAATGTGGCTGCCACTGTCTCTCCAACGTTGTCTTGGTTTTCCTCTGGCGTTCGTAGCAGAGAGCACAGTGATGCTGGGCGCCTTCACGGGTGGTTGGCTTGGAGGTAGTCGCATGAGGTGACCAAATAAATCATTTGATTTTGTGATGTGGATATATTGAAGGACTGATATTGTTCCTATTATGTCTCAGATTACATCTTTTCTGGTCATGTCTCTTCTGTTTTTGTTTACTGCTCATCTCAGGCTCTTTATTTCACAGGTGACCATTTTGTTGACTGACAAGTTTGGCGTTCTTTGAAGTCTGCTGTGAAATGAGATAACAAGTAGAGCGGAATGGTGCTGTGGGATTTTGTGTGTGTGTGTGTGTGTGTTTTAGTTTTGTTTTTGGTTTGTATTACAGAATCAAATTAGAACAATTCATAAAAAATGTTATCCGATAAACTGGTGCTAAGCTGAATATAGAAAATAAAATGCGGCAGTAGAAACTTCCATTAAAATGAAAAGAAAATGTGCAGCCGACCACTTAAACAAAGAAGAGATATATGAAATAATTGTCTAAGTAATTCTCGTCGCAAAAATTTTAAACCCCAAACCTAGCCATTGCCTTATAACATAATTGTCCAGAAAGAACACTGGCATTTTCCTTCTACCTTCGTCCCTATTTCCTTTTAAATTGTTGTTGGCTGTTCTCCTTTTATTTTTCAGTGGAAAGTTCCTGTTGCAGTATTTTTGTTCTCTATATCCAGCTTAGCCTCAGTTTGTCAGAACTGTTTGTAATTGTTCCGATTTGTCTTCTGCATTACCAAAACAAAATACATACAACCAAATTACAATACAATACCATTCGTGCTCGCTAAACTTGGTCCCTGACAAGCTGTGAAATGCAATGTCTGTGAAGAGCAGCAAACAAAAAAGAGATGAGACATAATCACAAGTAAGTGATCATAGAAAGGAAAACCCAGTCTCTCAATATACCTTGAACATCGGAAAATCAGATGAATTGGTTATCAGATGCAGATTTTTCTATCAGGGCTTACCGCACTAAATATTCTGGTTGGAAAGCCAGACATCAACCAAGGTAACGCTGGAGCTATTATGTGGCAGGGCATTCAGAGCTCATAGCATGTCTTTCTTCCAAGCTATTCATGACATCTAAATAAAATCATCATCATCAACACTGTAGGGAAAAATAGGTGGAAAACGGCATATGATCATTATTTTCGTTAAAAATATATGGCAGGATAATCCACTGTCGCATGAGTTGAGGAGGAGAAAAAAGAGGAAAAATTGACACAAGTATCAAGTAATGATGAAAACCTTTATCATCTGTGTGTATAATTATTGTGGTCTCATTGTCGGTTGTGACTATGATAATTTATAATATTGTTGTGTTGTTGTTTTTCTTGTTATTGATGACCTTGCAAGTAAAAAAAAAAATGTCGTTGTTCACGGCGTGAAGGCTACTCTGGGCTTCTGTTTTGACGTCATCGGGATATATATTATGATCCTTATCAGTTTCAGTAAAGGTGCGTCTAGGCTCTGGGTTTGTTTTTGTTGTTGTTTTTCACAAGATATATATAGAGAAGTATTCATTATGTGACGTCTCCTTATCGGGGAGGGCCATGTTATAGATTTCAGTCACAGATTTACGAGTCCACGTGTAGAGATATTGATTTATAAGTGTGACGCTTGTACTTACCTCACAGATAATGATTGTTCGTGTTTTGATTTAATGACGCATACGCACGATTACGGCTAAATTGTACTTAGTCAAAGTTAGGCAAAACATCTATAAAATTGATTGTAGTATTCAATGAAAGCAACAGATACATACATACAATTCCAACATGCTGCTCATAGCATATGTCGTTGTATGTCTTCTAAGCGCCGTACAGGTAAACCTTATGGACCTCATTCATGAACTCTTCACAAAATTGCGTTATCATTTTTTCTTGTCAATCTTTTTTGCTCAAAATCACAAGCTTTATGAAGTTAGGAGTTTTCAGTAACATGTTATAAGAAATTACGTGAAATATCAGTATCTTATCAACAGGATACACAAGCAATAACCTCCTGTGCTGGGCTCGGGACGAGCTGACAAGAGCGGGTCGTCCGCGTGAGCGGGTTATCTCACACAGGGCCTCCCGGTAGAGCTCGTAGGGGACCGATATGGCAGTACATTCGGGGAGCTTGCTGCTGCCTGGACGGGCGGGTTGCGGACGCGGCCCTCCCCGCCTCACCCCGAGCCGGGCGAGAGGTGGGGCTCGGGATACGACGGGCCGGGTCCGGCCGAAGCTTCGTGACGAAGTTCAGCGACCAGAGCAAGCACTGCTCCCTGCCTGTTCTGAGGATTGGGAAAAGCTGGGGCAACCCCCCCCCCCCCCCCTCCTGTCGTCCCTTCACCACACGTCTGCTTGTCGTTTAGGGGATCTGCCCACATCAGACGAGCAGCTATCCCCTGTTTGGCCCAGTGCAAGTTGGAAGAAGAGTGCGAAGCCGAGTTGACTCCTGCAGTGCGCGCTGCGGGATGCACGGCCTATGAGGCTACCTGAGACTCCGTCACCATGGGGCAGATGGCGTATGACCCCGGCGGGGCTACCCTGCCTCCTGGGGAAGGGGACCCCATTGGACTTCAGGAGCTGGGTAGGGAGCGCCGCGCTTTTTGATCAATGGACCGTATGGTGACAGGTACGGTCTGGCGCTACCGGTGGAACTCGGCACCGTGGTGCTGGCTTGACATCGATAGGAGACATAGCCTGCTCTCCTGCCATCTCCCCTCGGTGCTCTCGACGAGAGATCGTATGCAACCCTCCGGGTCGCCCTCCACACTTGGGGCCCGCAGAGGATGATTAATCCCGGACGGGGCCACCGCACACTCGGTCCGCGAGTCCGCGGGGCGGCCTTGGCTCGGAGGCATTTCTATTCATTTACCCCACACTACACAAAACCTCCAACCAGCGTAGAATATTCCGGCACACAGAAACTACAAAGCAATAGCTGTTAAGGGCGGCACGCTCACAGCTCACCTTGGGGTTGGAATCAAAGCATTAGCCTAGTATTACTGTGATAATGAAAACAAAAGTCTAATATATAAGACATGCCTAACCCTATATACTTTACAGATTTTATAGAATATGTTATGGAGAGAAATGAAGAAAACAAAAAACATGAAATGTTGTAGGGCAACGATTTAATAAACAAGCCATTCGGGATGACATTTAATCTAGTCACAAAACCCAGGATTTCAAAAATCTCTTATCAGAAATTTGCCTTATAAAAATATGCTTTTTCATGTTTAATAAATGCAAAAAATATATATTATATAATAAGAAAGGAACCACACAATTCGAATAATAAATGTCAATGTATAGATAATGGTACTTCAGAACAAGAACAGCGGGCAAAAAAACTATATTAATGACATATCGCAGGAAATTTTCATGTAACATGGAACTCAGGATAATAACAAAAAGAATTTAAGAACAGAAGAATTAATATAACTATTTTTCACCTGATATAAAGATAACATGATTTATTTCTTAGAGAGATTCGAATCTTCAAATGAGGCGTTTCAAAATCTCACTATTTTCTTTGCACCCATTATTAAAATTATTTTATTCGTCAGCATCCTCTAGCTTATGGTATTCAAAACACTCATTTGATAGTCTTTATCGCGTGCCTATAAATTTCATGTAACATTGCTTGTTTGCTTGCTTGGGGGGCACCTTGTTCGACGGTTTGGCGTCCGACTCTCGCTGACAGTCAAGTGTTGCGGGTTCGAATCTTACCAGAAGAAAATTAGAACCTTTCTTTTTTCAGTGACTCATCTGTTATATGACTTCTCGGATAGGGATAGTCGACGTCTAGCCTTCTCGGACAAGGGCAAATATAATATATAATGTATGTTACATGTACGTGTATGTTACTCACTGTCAAGAATACTTGTCAGTTTATATCGTGTCACCGCTGTCAGGGAAAAATGACCAAAGTCCACATTTCTAAAAATAAAATTCTTCACACCAAACTAGATATTACGTAAAGCTGGTAAAACTGAGGTAATCCTACGTTGTGAAGATTGAAATCTTACATACATTACACAAAATAAATGTTTTCTTTTTTGGTTCTTTAACTCCATATAGAATTTCCACACCAGCTCTCTTCATTTTTTTTTCTTAAGTGCGCGAAACCCTATGGGTTTCGGCAGATGTTTTCTCCAGCTCATTCCTCTATGTTGTCTGCCCACCTCTTCCTTTGTCTGTCTCTGTGCCCTCTTTCTTCGATGGTTCCTTGGAGGATCATCTTAGCCAATCCATTTGATCGTATAATGTGGCCATACCAATTGTTATTGCGCCTTTTGGCAGTGGTTAAGCGATCTTCAAATTCTCTTACAATTCTTTGACTTTCAATTTCATGTGTTAGTTCATGGCATGTCCATGTAGAAGATGCATAATAATATGATCTTATGATTGCACCCTATCTCTGTTGACTGGATGCTTTCTTTGTAGTTCAGCTAGGAGTCTTTCATGAGTCAATGGTTTTGCTGGGTTGCTGTCCACACAAACTACTTTTCTGCTCTTGAGATTAATTGTTATTATCTCAAATTTTTCACAGAGAATAGGCAAGTCATCCTTTTCAGGCGGCTCTTGGCATATCACTTCTTTATTCTGATGGTCGTAGACCTCAAAACAGTACTCTATCCATGAAACAGTGTTTTCTTTTACAATAAAACTTTTGTCAGCTAAACTTTGGAAAGTGATCACTTGTTTTGAGTTTGATTGATCCGGTTTTCCACTTTTTGGGGAGCGGTTGTAGTGTCACTGCTGGCGGCGATGCAGCGTTAGCCATCTCAAAATGTTAGAAATGAACATTTTTTGTTTTTCGAACAAAACTTTGACGAAGTAGTGTATTCGTATCTTGATCTGCCTCACACTTCACAGGCGGCACCGGGCGCAGAATGCACCGACGAATCTCAATGTGACAGCGATGAAATCTGTTGCAAAATCTTAAACGATGGGATCATAGTCGACAAGAAATCGCTGGATTTTATCCTTCCCGGGCCAATTAATCGGGCTCTCAAGAAAGGTAAGAGAGAGTTAAAATATATTTGGTTACGTTTTGAATAAGTTCTTTATGAATCTATCAAGGTAACAATGTGGTAATGGTGGAAATAATGATAGTGAGATGATATATAGGAATGATATGTGGTAGGTCTACCTGTTGCAGCAATAGGAAGTAAAGTAGATAGACAGATGTACTGTAATAAATAAAATAAGTAGTAATGGTGGTGACAGCTGGATACTAGAACAATCTCAGATATTATTCCAAATTTCGCCATGATCACTTGAAAATGGAAATGGCTTTTTTTTTTTTTTTTTGCTTTTGGTTAGAAACATCGGTTCATTACTTTATGTTGATTAACACATTGTGCCGTGAATAAGATAAGATAAGATATAAATACGAGTGGCTTCTGGGATGAGTCGTGGACGTAACAGATACGACCATCGATATATTCTTAATAATTTCTTCGTGGGAGATGTACTAAGTTTAGGTCAAACTGATATAGCCCTGCGACTCAAAATGTATGGCTTTATTTATTTAACATGTTGTGTGCCAAATTTCAGGTGGGTACATATGGCAGTTTCGAGTCCATAAACCTTTTATGGGTTTGGCAGTAGATTTATAGTATAGATGTATAACCGCGGTTTTATCGACTTGGTCAAGATAAAAACGAACTGTACAACTGACTTCTTGGCTTGACCTTGTTAGGGTGGGTAGGAAATTTATGATGAAAACTCTTATCTGTGAATGTCAGATTCATAGCCATTTGAATCTAGATACTCTCCGAATAATAATAACGGTAAGTAGTGTTAATAATTATGTAGGAAAGAAACCTCGAGATAACCTCCACCAGGAGACTGAAAGACGTATATAGACTGTAGGAAAGACTGTAGGTATATAGACTGTAGGAAAGTATAGACTTCCAGCCGAAACCAATGACTTTCGGCTCAGACCGGAAATGAGGCAAACTCGTGTAAAGAAAAGCGCTTAGCCTTCATTGTGATTATGTTGATGTATTTGATTGCCGGTAAATTATCAGTATTTTATGAAATTATTGTATTCCATCGTGACCATGGACTTTAAGATCAAACCTTGTTCAGAACTACAAGATTATTTACGAGCGAGAGATAAATGGTTTTACAAAGCAGGCCCTTGTTGACTTGTGTCTAAGTGATGAGAGTCTGGGCATCGAGTTGGGCCTACACAGCATTTTGGAGTGTAAGACTGACACCTAAAGGCGAAATTAAATTAACCCATTCCTACCTAATTTGATGTGTCAAATGACTTCAGCCAAACTCGAATGTTAAAAGCATTTGATATCTTATTCTTATCTTACCTTACCTAGTCGAGAGACTGCGAATGTCGCATGTTTGCCTCACTTCCTGGTTGTAGCCTTATTTCCTGAGGAAAACCCCGTTGGGTTTGTCCCGAAATCTTGTCCTCTTCTACTGAAAAGACTCGACCAATGATTATTTGGTTTTCTCCACTATATTGCGAACCCTCTGGCAAGAGAGAAAAGATAGAACGAGTCCACTGATTAAATCTATAATTAATTTGCTCTGACAGGACAATGTTGCCGATACTGGAAAGAAGGAGAAGTATGTAGCCATGGCACAATGTTTGGAAATGGTGTGTGCGGGTGTGAGCCTGGTTTATACTGCTGCGAGCATTTCGGTCTGTCGACAAGTTATTCCTGTTTGTCTCGTCCGGGCCATCCATCAGCCAGTGATTTGTTCACATCACCCATCCCTTATCGTCAGTTGGAGAACAGAGTGACCGACTATAGCCCATATTATTATAGTACATGTGAGGTATCACCGTTCCTCCTCTCGACTTTCTGTCCCCTACTGAGAGACGGATGGCCATCTATGTTACAAACCGAAAAAAAAAAACGTTGGCAATTCATAGATAGCAAGGCAGATAGACAAGCAGACCGACAGATGGATCGATAGATAGCTGGATAGATAAATGGACAGGCAGACAGACAGGTAGACAGATAACAGTAACATTTAAATTAGAATAAAATTAAAAATTAAATATGCCACGTTAAGGATTCCTCCAAATAAGTGCTGACAACAAATCAAACTAATATTTTCATTTGATGCCATAACTATCTTTCGGAACATTAAATAAAAGCAAAAAGTAAAGGAACGGCTAAAGGCGTTTGTCTTGTTGGTGTATATTTATTTTTAATGATCTTTTTTCCTTTATGTGGCCATGGTCTTTGTCATTCCTGATCTAAATAAAAAAAATCTAAATACTGAAAACAGGGATTTGTCCGTCTACTTAGTGTTGACACTGTATGTCTATTTTTTTTTTCAAGTACAGTCTTTCATTTTTTTTCCTTCTTCTAAATTCACTTCAGGTTTTCTCTGTAACAATGTGTAATGTAGTAACAATGAACTACTTAGTGGCAGCTTAGAAAAATTAACATCCCCAAATACGACTTATGCGACTTTACGACCGTCTGGTCAGCAGGCATCATTCTCCAGTCTCATCCACATTGAATATCTGCTCTGCATGATAACCCTCATCCATAATCAGTATTTTATATTTTTGTGTTTTTCACATAATAAACGATCTGTACTGTAATATTGCAGTGTTTGTCTTAATTCTTAAAATATAAAAATTTAAAGAAAGATAAAAACAATGTCTACAGAATGAAAATGAAATAATGAACTGAGAAAATATTGATAAAATATGACTTTATGGTGATTACAATATCATTACACAGCATAATATACTTACCGTAATTTAACATAGGCCGACTTACGACCAGATCGGTTTACGACCAGTCAGTCGTAACCAAAACCAGTCGTAAGTCGACGACTACCTGTATAATCATCTCGAAACCGTTGACATTTCATTTTTCTTTGCTACAGTGACACATAAGACAAGCTGTCATTGACACTTTTTGTCGCAACATTCAGGAGATCCCTGTAAAATGATGATGATGATGATGAAAATGATATGATAATAGTACTTGCCGTGACACGTAGTCACTCTCAGTGAAAAATGTGATGCTGTGTAACAATAATACAATATATAACATTTTACCTTGTTTGTGTAGCAGTCACAATGTTCATGGTGATGACCAAGATTTTTCTGTGAAATGATAGCTGATAAAGATGACATTTATTTCTTTGCTGTTCATAATTCTGTTGCTGTCGTTGTTGCTGCTGCTGCTGATGGTGACGATGATAGCGTAGTCGCGATGACGAACCAAAAGGATTCGAAAACTGGCCAGTTCCATCAGTATATTCAATTTCTAACTTACAAATTTATCTTAGCAGATTGTATTTGTTGCTTTTAATGTATTGGGTCAGTTACTGGTTGACAGACAGATATTTAATTTCAACACAGTTCTATAAAATGATGGTGGTCATGGTGATGTTTTACGAAAAATGTCTTAAACTTTAGACGACTGTCCACCGGCAACTAATCAAATACATCAAATGGTGATGTTAATGATGATTTTGATTTTCAAATAATAAAAAAGAAACAATTGTTTATTTTGCAAATTTTCATGAAGATATATTTTTTTCTAGTTTCTTTCTGATTTGATTATTTTAGTTTGATGCTAGTCATTGCTTAAAAATATATTAATAGGTATGTAAATTGTAAGAAAGGGAAAAAAAAAGAACGACAACAATATTCTTTTCTTTGCACAGCTCTTTTTATTATCAAATCATGATATAACAACTGTAAATGTAGAATAAAATTCTGACACGTTTAACAAATGTGTGAAATGTACATTATCAGGTCTAGTCTATAGATGAATGTTGTTAATGCCTCACTTTCTCTGGCTGTTATTTAATTATTCTGTAAGGACATTGCCCCCTACAAATTGACTATAATTTTATCTAAAATGGGGCCTATTCACGATCAGACTGAACTGTCAATTCCGCTTGGTGACCCAGAACTGACAAATATATCTGAGCTTAAGTAGGGAAATTGTGTCTGCTTGATCAAGCCAAGCCATTTCAGATCAGATTCGGCCTGATTTTTTTTTCCAGCAAACCATCAAGCCAAAAAGACGCTGGCCCACTCCGCCTCATCGGATCATTGTCTTTCGTGACATGTTGCCTAGTGACCTGGTGTTCGGCGTGTGTAGAAAAAAAAAAGATCTAGACATAGACCTTGCCTACCATGTTGTCAGGTGGGTCAAGCCGAAGTCACAAATAAAACTGAACATTAGCGGGGAAGCCATCAAGCCGAAATGACAAACCGAAGTGACAATTCAGCTTGATGAGTCTGGCTTGATCCTAAATGGGCGCTTTAATATCTTGTCTGTGCTTATACAAAGCCTAATTTGCTTTCTTTCATCATCATGCAATTGTTATCAAGAGTTGACTTTTACAAATGGCTTCCTTTGAATGGAACTGTTAAATGAATATGTCAACCTAATCATACCATTTTTATCAAGTAGAGAAAGAAACAAGAACACGCATGAAATACTCTGAAGATATAATCTATTCATATCTCACAAGTATTTTTTTTAATGTTAAATTTTAATGCCGTCATTAAAAAAAGGCATTTGTTAACATATGGACATCAACAGATACAAGTATACAGTGAGATGACAAAGCATTAGTAATTTTGTACAATCCACAAACCGCAAGTACAGAGGGTTTCTATAGGACCATTCCACTCTTTGCCTGACTGACTGACTGACTGACTGACTGACTGACTGACTGACTAACTAACTGACTGACTCATTTTCCTAATATCGGTTCTTTCACATTCTCCTTTCCTGAATCTTTCCAACTATTTCACTTTTGTCGGTTGCCATTGGATGTCCTAGTATCACCAGACTTGACATGTCTTCGACGATTGATACGGTGAGTCTGTGCCACAGCTGTAGACTTTGGCGAAGGATGGGTGATTGGTCACCGTGCCCCTCACCCTGCAAAACAGCACAAGATGCAACACCTGGTCCTGTAGCAATTAGCAAGGTAGGGTAAGATTTGGTTCACAGGTTACAAATCCATCATATACAGTGTTACAATTATTTGTATTTCAGCTTGGACGGGAAATATATGTACGCATGACAAATGAAAAATAGATAGATGTATCAAGGAAGTGAACAAAATCGTTACAAAAGGACATCATGAATATATCGACACCCTATACCAGGAGACCTGTATATCAAAGCTTGACATAATTCGAGAAGACTCCATGCAACCACTTTATAATAAGTGAAATATTCCGAATGAAATGGTGGTTTGTTGCATATAAGAACTAATCGGGAGCGCTACAGAAATTCATATTGCCATCAGCTTATCAAGTCTTCCTCTGATGTTATTCGTGACATTTTTGACAGGATGTAAGTATGAATCTGTTTTACATAATATTCTGTGTCTGTTCAACTTGAATGACATTTACTTTTGAGGATAAAGGAAGTTTATAGTATCTTATCTTACATTTGGAATTAATTAAATAACAAAGTATAGTGAGCGAGTCTTTGACACTTAAAATTAAAAAGGATGCTGAAAAGCTCATAGGATCATCCACATAATACATGAGAATAACTTTCGAATAAATGCCTTACATTTTGTATTTGGATTTTCAGTAATAAATACAATATCAAATTTATCTCGATGGTTGTGTGTGGGAGGGGGAAGGGGCCGTGGCTATATGGTTTGGCGTCTGCGTCGTGGTTAACACAACCCACGTCGGAGAGGTTGTGGAAGGAATCGACTCGCGGTTCCTCCCATTGGGGGATGAAAGGACACGAGGATCGAAAACCTGCATTTTCAGTGACTCAACTGTCCCCTGGCCTCCTCTGGGAAGAGTAGCCCGACGTCTAGCTTTTTCGGATGAGGGCGAATATATTTCGGAGGTGACGTTGGTACGTTACGCATGTTAAAGAACCCTTCGCAGTTCAAAATCGATGAGGAGTCGGCGGGGTGCCGCTGTCCGGGCAAAATTTCCAAATTCTAAATTTCTAAAAATTCTCAGCAAAAAACAGGTAGCCGCTTTGAGTCGAATAATCCTACTCTCTTACGATTGAAAGGCTTAAGAAAAAAAAAATAATAATCTCTCAACCACCATGTCCCCTGTTGTCCATTCTGTTGTGCCTTGTGCATTAAAATGTTTTGATTTTCTCGAAAGCATTTTGTCAGAGTACGATAAACTTTAATGTGTGCTTTGATTCAGCAATTCCCACAATCACAAGAACTACGCGTTTCCTGACGTTTGGTCAAAATGCTGACGTGGTTATAACTCTAACAATGTACAGATTAAGCGAGCCACACCGACGAGCCGCCCACAGGTGGTAGCAACGTCAAATTCTACGATAAAGTGTAATCTACTCTTTCAGACCCAAGTAACTCAGTCCCAGCGACAGCAAATTACTGGCAAACAACGGTGAACAGTGTGAAGTTAAACGTCATTTTATACACCGTAAGCCCACCAGACTGCTTTGACCGCTTTGGATTCTTGTGCGACCTGTTATATTTTCTTCGTTGCTAAGGAAAATCACGTGGTTGTCATGAACATTTACTCGAGGTGTGGGATTGTCCTGTCCTAGCAAAGTACACGTAACGTTCCAGGAAAGGAAGATATGGGGCAGGACAGGACATCTCGAGACAATCCTGTCGTAGTGGAGTACTAACCCTAAGTGACAGGTTTACTGAAACAGACCTGAATTCATGCAGAGCGTGAGGATCAAGGGCGACCTGGAGTTGTATGAATTCTTCATTGACTGCACGGCACCAGATCTGAAGAAATAGTGTATACATACTTGTCACGATCATCACCAACATTCGTGTAATATACACGTTGATTTGATGTGGTCGAGATAAATAGGAAAAAAAGAAAGTGACCATTAAACGGTCTGGTTCGATTTATCTCGACCACATCAAATCAACGTGTATATCAAAGCTTAACATAATCCGGGAAAACTTTTTGCGCCCACTTCACAATCAAATGAAATATTCCCAAATAAGTGAGTGTTTTTGTCATCAGTGAATAATACAATTACAAGCTGAGACAATGTTTCTTGAGTCTACCTCTTTTTAATATTAGTCATGATATTTGTGTTTATATGCATGTCTGTGTGAATATGTGTTGCATAATAATACATACTGTATCCCATCAGCTGGGAATGGAATTCCTTTTGAGAACAAATAAAGTTTATCTCATCTTATCTTATCTCATATCAATGCCAGTTGATTTTTTTCTTCACAGTCGGACTGATGAGCGTTGTGATTTTTCTAAAGTTTAGATAAGTTGTTTAATCAGATGCACATGCACATATATAAACATGTACACGGGAAAGGGAGAGTGGGAGGATGAGAAGATTGCCTGAAGGCAAGGGGGAAAAAAGTTTTTGAAGCATTTTGTGATGAAAAAACAAAAAACGAAAGCAGTAATACTAATAAATAACCCGCCTCAGGTGCGCCGCTTCAGTCTTCCACATAGGATTTACTTTACGGTAGAACTGATTTGAATTACACGTGCACACACATAATTCTCGCAGAGAAAACTAAGATAAGGTATCTAAAGAAGATTTCTCGTACCTGAGACCAGCCAAGAAAAAAAAGTTGGTCATTTGTCAGGTTCAGACCCGGTAGGCTTGATGTGGATTGATGAACGTGTCTCTTCATGGCTTGATAGGCAAGCTTCAGACCTCCGTTGTCTGCGATGTTCTCTGCTAAGGTCTTCATGTGATCAGACTGCGAGTTCAGTAACAATTCATTTCTTCATTATTATAGCAACTGCTGAACAGTCCACATTCATCATAGTTTAACAATTTTTCACTGCTGACTGTAACCACAATTTTTGAATTATAACAACTATTTGACAGTTCACAGTCGAAGCTTACGAGTCTTTTGGTAAGACTGTAATCATGAAATATTTTGTGTTACATCAACTACTGAACAGTTGTCACTCAGAGTTTCTGAACTTTATCAAACGGAAAGATCTAAATGAAGGTCTTGTTATCCGACCTCAGCCAATGGTCACCGACACTCTATGTCACAAACACTTAGAGATGCAAAGGTCTCTATTATAGGTAATCGTTACTGTTCATTCAGATTTAATACTTATTAGCGCTAAAATTATTTCGAGGGGGAGGCATGACATAAACTACTACTCTAGCCTGTAAACTTTGAAATGGTAGACTTTGATCAAATAAATTGACAGTTTCTAATGAAGCTTGTGAAATGAGACTTTGCATGCGCATTTACATAAACGTCTTATGTATAACTTTTAATGTGACAGACGCTCGCAAATACCAATTTCCCTATTTATGACCTATAAAATATAAAAACTATTATTGCTAACATTTATACGAATATTGTTGGTATACAATGGGCTATTTTTGTTTTCTTCTGTATTCTATGGTGATCCAAAAATTCGCACCGAATTCATGATTAATACGAGTGCATCGTATTTTCTCAAGAGAAAGCGCAGACTTTCAAAAAGTAATGTGGTCCATATTGAATCTTAGGATTGTGTGCTGAGATATAAGTATATTAGGCAATGCTTCATCTCACTTTTTTTGAATGTGTGCGTGTGTTTTATACACATTTGTAAGTAGTGTATTCACTCATTCTGTATTTTATACAGATTATTAGAAACTGGTATCACATCAGTTTAAAAAATAGCCATAAGTTATTCGGGAAAATGTAAATGACGTTGCACTGATAATTGAAACTGTTTAGCATTGAAACTATTGCGATACAGTCACTCTTGACCTACAGTAAAAATACATCGTTTCCGGGATTTTCCTACCGATACTAGATCAAATGAATGCAGTAATTTCAGTTTTCAACAGAGTTTTAATATGACCACTCAAAAATATGTTTAATTTTATCGTTTTTTTAAAGTCCATATTAAAGGTCATGTTTTTTTGTTTTTGTTTGTTTGTTTGTTTATTTGTTTGTTTATTTGTTTGTTTGTTGTTTTTCTAGTAAGCGCAAATAACGGATTTCGCGAATGCGATGATTTACGACTTTTGGAAAAATAAATTATGAACTTTTTTTTTTTCAAACCTTAGGCCACAAACAAAATTTGAGAAAAATTGGTGCACTTAGAAACTAAGCTACAGCTCTGAATCTGAAAAAAAGACTACCAATTACTTCAAACAGAGATCGCTGCATTAACCCTTTGATAGCCTTATAGTCGTATCGAATGGCTTCATATTGTCTGTTGCTAACCCTTACAGTGCTTAAACACTACATATTATGATCTGTAGGCTCACTTTGAACGAAGACTTTAATGCACTTCATGTTATTGTTTACAAGTCACCAACAGGCCACTCTGATGAGAAGCTTCAAAGGACTTATCCACTGTGAGCCCTGGTCCTAACCCTAGAGGAATAAGCAGCCAATCTAATCAAACTTTTATCATTATACTTTGGTGTAAAATTCCTCTCCAAATAAAATGCTGTATCGAAAGAAAGGACTTGAATTTAGTGCTTTAAAGCTTACACTCCTTTCTGCAATATGAACACGTGGTCTATTAGAAACCCTGGTACGCAACCAACAGTTTCTACTGACAATTTCAGGATTGAACAAGCTAAATACAAACGTTCTCACAGGCAGATGTCGTTTCTTAAGATAAGCATTGTACTGATCCACCATGCACTGCGCGTTGTCCTCAAAACCTTTGGAAGCATGTTCAGTCCACATTTCCGCTAGGTTCCCGTCCTTGTCAAACTCACGACCTTTGTTATCAAATCCGTGTGTGAACTCGTGGCCCAAGACCACACCAATGGACCCATAGAGCAGCGGTCTGTGGAAAGACATTCAGTACTGCCACAGAATGTATCAGCAGACCGAAAGCCTTGCAGAATCGATCACACAAGGCAAGGTACAGGAGAAGATGACGAGGAAGACAAAAACAAAGCACAAAGAAAAAGGATAGATCGGTATCTATTTCCGATTTGCGGAAGATCGAGAGAAAGCAAGCGTTGTCATGTTATTGCCATTGCACCTGACCAGCATTAACTGGCTACTGGACTTGATATGAAATGAAAGTGAAATGTCAGAAAGATGTTTTAGGCCCTAGAGATTCACAATACCCCTCAAGTCAAAAGACCTTTTTTTTTTCTCTGGGCATATCTTTATTGCATAAAACATGAAAAGTAAGATTATTTTTTCACACTCTTCTATTCTCTCTATTTATTATACCAGTACTCCGTCTTCAAACGACCGTTAGCAAATCTGTTTCATGAGATTACTCTTATTTTGTTAAAGTTTTGATAGACCAATCACGATGGGAAGAATAAATTGACTCTGTTTTTGTTTGGTTTTGATTTTCTTTGGTCTTTCTCGTTCTTTTTTTTTTTTTTTTTTCATTGCTGTCGTTGTGTCTTTCAAGAGCTCGTTTATTCTCATGCTAATGCATCTGTTTGTTTGTTTGTTTGTTTTTTGTTCTTTTCAATTAGATTATTTCAAGAACAAATTTATTCAAAACTAAAGGGATAGAAATACAACAAAAACAAACAAACAAATCCCAACAACAATGATGAACTGTAATAGATTAAAATGATCCGATACTTTACTGTGGAAAATCTGGTGAGTACAAGGGCGGTTGCAGGAATACCGCCGTAATGGTGATGTCATTATAGATTTGATTGTAGAAGGCAGTCAGGTGGACTGGGCTGGTAAACCATCTGTGGGCAAACACTCATCTTTATGACATTTGTTCCGGTTCTGGTCCTAGTTTTCCTACGCCTTTCAACCTCCTTTAGGGTGGTTATCTCGGTCATTTGTTCCGGGAAGATACAGTCAAAATTGAAGTTGTAGATGTGTTCATTCTGAATGTCATCGTAGCGATCGATTTGACTCATTGGTAACTTAGATCAAATTGTCAAAAACAACCCCCCTCCCTTTTTTTAAAAGTTACTTTATTAATTTTTGTGTTCTAGTTGTCAATGCTGTTTTCTTAACAGATTCTACAGTGCCGACCATTACTTTACGAATTTTCACAGTCCAGAGTGTTCCACAATGTGAACAAATTGCCCCTGTATGATAGTAAATAATAGAAGCGTTCACCGACAACTCGTGACAATTGTGAGATTTACAACGAATCTACTCGTTCGTCCATTGCAAATAATAATTGAAACTCTAAGAAACTCAGGTGGACAAACACCGGGCAAGACAGACATGGAAGGACAGGACCGTCCCATACTGAGCCAAACACCTTATTTTGCTGTCCTACCGTCCAAAGGAATTTCATTTTTACATGATTATCTTCAGAGCGATTCCGCATTAGTAGGCCGAGGACAAAGATGGTAGAATAATTCAATTAATCAACGATATTTCGTGACTTTTTCTTTCCTATCCACCACAGGAAAGCTTTCTCCTCTTGTCACTGAAATTTGGTGAAGCAAAAGTGAAAAATAATGCTCCAGTATGCAGATTTATTATCCACGTTTCCTTTATCGCCGGGTTAGGTCCGTCGCGCGTGTCGTCGCCCGCCTGCCCATCAGTTCTCTTGCTGTGGTGTGACGTCACAGTGTACTATCTTAAATATTCTACCATTTACCAACTTTGGCCGAGAATATGTAAACACTTGACCTGGAATTTAAAAATATGAAGGTCAGAAGTCGTGAAAGAAACTCCCGGGAGGGTCTAAACTAGTATGGTGTTGACTTCATTCCTACCTTCCCCCTCCCCTTTTTTTCAATGTGCGCCGTGGCCATGCAGACTACACCTAGCGTTGCTATTTGCTCGGCGTCCTTTATAAAGGCACACGGAACTGCAGTATTGCGCAGAATTTCCCTTGAGTATCGTGTTCGAAATCTCCAGGGAGAAAATGATCACTGCAAATTCTGGAATTTTTTGTTGGCTTTTAGAATTTTCCGTTTATATGTCTTCCAGAGAGACTACATGATCCACTGTTGTAGTCTTTCAGGATCAGAGAACAGAAACCGGAATAAAATGACACTAAAAAAATTACTACAGTAACTGTATACAGTTCGTTCTATCTTCAAACTTAACTACTGGAAATGCTGTAAACATGTTCAAGATTAGTCTTATATTGACTGAAACCGTAGTTCCGTATTTTTTCTTGTAGCATAAATGCTGTATATATCCCAGTCTAGACCACTAATTGGCTATCTAATGAAGACCAATTTTGTGAGCCCATTTTCACATGCATTGTCATCTATTTTGTTTGATTCAGTCTGTTCAGTAAAGATAGGATTTGAGCACAATGCTTCACTCAGTCCTCATCTAGTTTTCTGTTGTTTTCTTTTTCTCTAGCTTTTTTAAATACATATTTTAGTCTACAGAATGTACAAATATGCATGTTTTCTCTTGTACTTGACTACAGTGGAGACGATAGAAACCCATCAGTCCTGACGATTGTTCACTATGTTCACACTGTAAGATAATCTAGCAACAATGAATTTAGAATCAGACAATGTAAGTTGTGACTGAAATTGACAATCTCACTCTTGATCTGATGAGGGTCAAAGAACAGAGATAGTATCTATTTTAACTCCGTTGTTGTGATATGGAAACGCTCAGCAATAACTTTTTGAAGCCGGTTTGCACAACCAATAACATGTTTAACACATGTGTACACCATCTTTCGTGCGTTAGCTTTGGTAAAGCATGGAATTAAAATGGCTAGATAGTGCGTAGATCTGCACTAAGAACAAAATAATCGACTTTTTATTATCATGAGACAATGTGTTCAACTTTTAGTCTTAAAATAAGAAATAAATGGTATCATGAGTAGCATCGTAGTAGGCCTATTTGTGCTGGCAAAGCAGCCGACGAGATCTATCGCGTATGCGTCTTGCCCTGTATGGCATGGCACCTGTAGAGTTCATACTCGGCACGCGTGACGCCATGAGTCCACTCTCCAGTATAGTATAATACATGTACTATGCTCCTTGGCCTTTATGGAGGAACAGATTCAACCGAGTACAAAGAAAAACAGATAATTCGTAAACTAGTCTTCAACTGCATTAGGCTAACTTATTTCATGTCTATGTCATGAAAAAAAGAGATACCCGTCAGAAAAAAAAATAATGCACTACATTCATACAAATTAGGCTCCGACAGCATTATTGAAAAGTGAACAGTTAAAATAATAATAATAATAAACTGTTCTAGGGAAGCTCTGAGTATTATATTACACCTTTCCCGACGCACGTCCTTATCTTTGTTGTTGTTGTTGTTCTTCTTCTTTTTTGACGATCACCGCTTCCCCTCGCTTCGAAGGAGATTGGGCGTCTACTTTTTAAAATGTCTGTGCGTTAGACAAAAGTTCGATACTTTCAACGATGGATTTTAGATTTCTTAAATTTCCAGCGCAAGACCTAGTAAGTCTAACATCGGCGTCTCAATATCAAAAATTGCACTGCCAATGAACCTGTTCTGACTCTCACAATGATCTCATTGTGATATTGACTGCCTTGTTTGTTTTAATGTTGTTTCGACTTGCCATGTGATCAGAGGCACTCTGCGGCAATTTTAAATTCCCCCCATTTAAGTATGTTAAAAAAAGATAATTTTAAAAAAGAAATATAGATATATAAGCTTGTAATATAATATACTATAAATCTACACTCCAACCCATAGAAAGCTTATGGACTCTAAAACTGCTGAATGCATTCATCTGAAATTTGGCATACAAAATTATTGCACAAAGATCTATGTTTCTACGATATAAGCCTGAAAAAAGCTTTCTGTGTCTGAAGTTATTCTAAAAAGGTGATAATAATTGATCAGTAAATTCGTCAGGGTGTTTGATCTGAATTGTGCTTTCGATAGAATGACGCATTTTGTTATTGTTATTCCTCTTCCGTTCGGAGAGCATTCAAAACAACGAAAACGTTTTCTTTGAGTAACGTTCAGTTTAGTCATCCACAGTACTAACATCAATGTGTGCACGATTGCCGTACCCTTTGAATTGCAGGGCAGTATCGGTTTGACCTATATTTAAAAATCTCCCCCGAAGGCCGTGAGTCCTCTACTTGAGTATATTTTCTTTCGTAATGAAACCGAGCGTCTATTGAAATGCATTTGAAAATGTCAGTTAATGATTTCCACTAATGCCAACCTTGCACAATGTTTGATAGCTTTTTGCAACGCCTCTGAAGAAACACGCATATGCTAAAACTTCCATAATAGATATTTTCACACATATCATTAGATCTACTGTTATCTATCTCCTTTTTCGTCAAATTGGTCGACATAATCTGAAAATATTAGAACGATCAGTTTGAAAATGGGTCGACCAAAATTACATAGTTATGCAAAGCCTACGTGGAGATATCGCGGGATTAAAGAAGTATTTTATTTTGATTAAATTGCATCGCTTAAATGTTCTGACTGGCCATGATTTTTAAAAATTTGATTTCTTTACACGTCTAATTCATTAGCCCTTACGTTAACTGTTCAATAGAAACAGTGAACTATTTAAATTACAAATAGAATTTAGACCAAAGATGAAATCCAGTACGTTTATAGTATGACAATATGTAATAATAAGATTGGTGGATTATGGATTGAAAGATATGAAACAGATCAGTGGAATATGAGAAAAAGAGTACAAACACAGAACAGTAACAACAGTGCGAATATCTCATTTTGCAATAATTATGATGCATACACATTGCGATCATATTTCGTGTGGAATCTCTCTACTCTTTTCTGTTGCTCATAGTCCAAGATTTTCAAAAAAGTTGCGAACATCTTTCCTTCCTTGATGTCCAGCTGCAATAGAATAAAGCAACAGAAATAATTCAGCAGACAATACGCTCATTCAAATAACAAGAGAAATGAGTTTTGAAGAGATTTTTTTTTACCTCAGCCAAATGACTTCCTTTCGTTATAGTATAGAACAAGCATGGTATAGAATGAGAAAAATCCCCTCTGCTCCGTTTATTTCAAACATGCAAAACATAAAATTGTGGAAAACAATTTTCAAGATAAGAAGAAAACATATTCATCATATCCTGATGTGTTGTTTTTTTTTTTGTTGTTTGAAATCATTAAACTTTGATGAAAGGGTGATTTGTCAAAGAAAATTAGAATTAAAGTCTCGTCAGCTCTCCAACAATGGACTCAGTTTTGAACGATTCTTGGGTTCGCGTATAAAATAATCAAGTTAATGGTGAGACAATACTATGACTAAATACTGTATTATATGTTGCGTCCCTCTATTTTTGTTGAATTATGTAGGCCACCATTTCATCAAACAAATGGTGTGCTATTTACGTTCATTATATCGTATGGAAGAAAGATTTTTTTTAAAAAGACAATAGTAACAAAATAATAATTTTAAAAAAAAAAGACTTTTACAATCGAAAAAACTGTATTAGCCTAATTGTATTATTTCGTCCACAGGCCTTTTGACAACATAGTTTCAGCCATAAATGATAGTTTGATAAATAGATTACACATTCACGATGTTGCACAAGGAAACGCAAGAGTTCTGGGCACTACTTTCTCTCTGCGGTCCCGGTCTGTTTCTACTACAGCGACCCGGCACATATCGTTCGTTCGTTCGTTTGTTAGGGTTTCGGTCCCTTTCGGCGTGCCCCCGGGGGGGGCTGTGCCATATCGGGATAACCGTCCCATGTGTTTTT
>JBCEWB010137458.1:0-11032 GCA_039654565.1 Peronia peronii | reverse complement strand
ATAGATAGATAGATAGATAGATAGATAGATAGATAGATAGATAGATAGATAGATAGATAGATAGACAGATAGATTGATTGATTGATTGATTGATTGATCTTTTAATCCTTTTATGGACTGATAAACTATTTGGATAAAGAAAAAACGTCAGCAAAACAATCACACTCAAAAAAAAAAAATGCATAGAAGACGTGGTAACCATAATGTGAGAAAATGTTTGTGAGCGAGAATTACGGCGAAAGTCCAATAAATAAATGGGTCCTCTAGGAGTCTATGGATCAGGAGGAGGTAAAACCGAGTTAACACTAAAAACGAAGATTGTAATAAGAAGCTCGTCTGATCCGAGCCTTATGAAGGGAACGCTTCCGTAGTTTTATTGGCCGATTGTGTGATTGCTTTAGAGGGACAGTAACCCAGTGGCGACTCTGGCGCAATCTTAGCCTTGGTCATTATTCCCCATTGTGCCAATTTCACCGAGACTCTTATTTCTGGTTTTCCTCGCCTACAAGTGAATGATACAATATTGTGCCTTCGGCGCTGACGGCGTAATCACTGGTCGTTATCATTATGTCTTTAATGTAATCTTACCACAAATACAAGGAAGGAATTCCTGGCCATTGATATCTCACTCTCAGTAGGAAGTCTGGAACCCCAGGTCACTGTGTGAGATGTACGCTGCGCAAAGAGGCTCTTTGATTGAGTGCCAACCTTAATGCATTTGTCTAATTCTCTCTCCTCCTTACTTTGTCTTTCTTTGTCGCATACGCACTCTTTCCCTTTTTTATACGTTCTTCCTCTCTCTCTCTTTCTTTCTCTCTCTCTTTCCTCTCTTTCTCTCTCTCTAGGATGTTTTCTTTTTCTCTTTTTCTTTCTCATGGTCTGTTCCTGTTTCTATTTCTCTCTTATTGTTACATTTTATTATGTTTTTGTCCTCTTTTCCTCAACCTGTTTCATACTATTCTCATCTTTCTTTCCTTTTTTTTTTCACCCTCCTCTCATTTTCATCCTCTTTCGAAGTCAAAGTCTCACTGCCAGGCACATTCCTTCTCTCTTTCTCTTTTTTTTTCTCTTCTCCTATTCCTAATGGATCACATTTAAAATTTTATTTCTATTTTTCCACAACGCATTTCTTTCTGCCTATGTCTGCTCAATAAAATCTAACTTTTTTCTCCAGTTATGCCATTTCGAATCGTCTTTGTGTAACAATATCTAACTGTGGCCTCTATTGTGCTGGAAATAACCAAATATGACCATGTATAGAGCGCGGTTGTCTCTGGTGAATAGCGCCCCTTTTAATATCAAAGTCGTTTGCCCTTTCAACTGGGCACTTCTATGGGGCAGCCGTGACTTTAATCAAAGATCCGGATACTGACCAGTGGCTGGCTCCTGTCTTTAGTCTGGTCATAGATTCTAGTTCCTATTGTCCGAAAATATCCGCCTTGGATGCCTGAGTGTTAAATTGGCTTGGGGATATTGTGAGGATCCCTGGTGTAATTTGGACCTTTCAATGGCCATTTCCATTGATTTTTACACACGTGGGCCAATCTTCGGACCAAGCAGCTGAAAGTGATAGGGTCGCTTTGTGATTTAATTGCTTTAGCAAAACAAAGTCATCTCTCCCTGACACACCCACCCCTGCCATATTCACCGGGTCACAGTACGGCATTGAGGTCCAATCTTTGCATTACAAAGGCTCTCAGGATGACTGGACCAATGTCATTGTGTCAGCAGGAAAGTTCCTTTAATTCTATAAACTTCACAATTCTGATCTCGCTCGGCCTCGTTAGTTCTGCAAAATGACGACTTCAATAACTGAGATTTCCTTCGCATTTCCGTGTGGTTGGTTAGCTCATACCTTCATTGTATGAATGGTATTTTTATCCTTGTTTTGAACGTTGTGGTAACAGACTGACAAGTTGACTTCCTCTTTCAAGTCGAGGAAATTAAAAGTATGATGACCATGTCATTTTCGACCTCACCTATTTCTATTTCTTAATATCGTTTTCTTATTTTAACGGGGACTTTGTTATTATCAACCTGTACCTAAAACAAAGCGACAAAATGTTAATTTATGAATGTGTCACAAGAATATCGACTGCATAGTAGCTATCTCCAGTGGATACCACATACATGATCTTCATGGTTCTATACACGTGCACAAGCTCAATTGTTTTGCTATTGAACAGCTTCGAACAAAAATGTAGGCCTACAATAATTAGCAGGATATGCAATTCATTTTTCTCGTGTGTATATCTTATTGTTAATTAATTCATTAGTTAGTTAGTTAGTTAGTTAGTTAGTTAGTTAGTTAGTTAGTTAGTTAGTTAGTTAGCTAGTTAATTAGTTGGTTGGTTGGTTGGTTGGTTGGTTGGTTGGTTGGCTGGTTGGTTGGTTGGTTGGTTGGTTGGTTGGTGGTTGGTTGGTTGGTTGGTTGGTTGTTGGTTGGTTGCTTGGTTGGTTGCTTGGTTGCTTGGTTGGTTGGTTGCTGGTTGGTTGGTTGATTGGCTGATTGGTTGGTTGGCTGGTTGGTTGGTTGGTTGGTTGGTTGGTTGGTTGGTTGGTTGGTTGGTTGGTTGGTTGGAAATGCAAAATGAAGTTGCTGTGCAGCATAGGACGGAAGACATTGTTCAGTGGATAAGATCTAAAAAAGGGTATTAACAACATCGTGCAGCAGGGCACTGAAAGATAATATTAATGAACCAACAGTCATGGTCTGCATCTTTACTTAACTGAACGATATTTTCACATCTTATTTGGCGGTCTAACATATTCATGCTTCCTCACCAAATGTCAAATGCACAAGACAAAATTCGGAGCGAGATGATGAGAGCTCTTGCATAAGAAAAAAATAATAAATTTCAAAAATAAGCAAGCTTCTTTTGATTTTTACAGACATCGGGTTAACAGTAGCGAGTGCAATTAAAGATGCCACCGATTTGTCAATGAAATTCTATGGATAAAAGAGGGAATGTTTGAAATCAGCCGATGACATTTTTTTAATATTGAAGTCAATTTGCGTATGCGATTACGGTTTTGTTAAGCTTTTCAACCTCCTGTCGTTGTAGTTATCTCAGCTGTACAAAAAAGGCACAAAAATATAAGTTTGCAAGCTCAATTTATGTGTGCCATTGTTCTGAGAGGCAATACAGTGAATCGTTAACAAGAGAGGCAAGCATAATATGACAGATAGCACATCTGTATAATAAATTTCCCTAGCATCCCTTCTTTGTCATTTTTTAAGTTCATGCAGCTATATTCTCCAGTGTAGATAATGAAAACACGGAAAGAAATAAAACCCTGTCCACTCAACACTTCGGTTCCCAAGCCATTTCATTATTCTGTCCCTCAAGCAAGTGGCAATTGTAATGATAACTGAATTGCATTTCGCACTTGGAGAGAGGAGACTTGTGTGTCTCGTGAACTTCGGAACTGGACTTTGAGTGTTCGCTGGCTATGCTGTCTTGGCCATTTCTCCTCCATTTCACATTTCCTGGGCTGTTTCCACCCCTCCCCCCCCCCCCCCCCACCCATGATTCTGTCTGATCATCTGGTCAGTCGCCTTTGTATTCATATCCTTTTTATCATGCTAAAGGATCCCCTGTCATTGAACCAAGAGTGAAGCAGTGGGCTAATATGAGCAAATCCATCCATGCTGGTTCATTAAGTAATTTATCTCAGTGTATTTGAAATTCAATCAGATTCTGGTATAGCATTCTTAGAATGCAGTGGCCAGAAGAAGTCAGGAACGAACAGCTGGAGGAAAAGGACCAATAAGACACCTATAGTAGATCAAGTAGACACTGACAAGAGGAGATGGTATTAGAAAACATATCACATTGAAAACGCCAAATAATAGTACCATTAACCATGCCCTAGAATGGAATCCACGAAGAAGATGCTAAGGGACAGGCTGGAGACCTTTTGGAAGAAATGCTTGGACTTTGTGTGAGGGGGAAAGAGATTCTCCTGGAATGAATGGATAATAATGTCGCATGATCAGACTTAGTGGAGGTCTTTGATTCGTTGTGCATATCCTGCTGGTGTATGTACTTTCTCAGAATCGATTTCACTGAGAAACTGTCCACCTGCCATCTCATTCCTGTCATTCAAAATCTAGAACTAAATTTTGAAAATGAATAGAGTAAATGGCATTATTGAAATACCTCCATCTAAAGCTCTGGCCACAAGAGGATTGCATTTACAATATGGTCATCAACAAGAGCAGCCTATTTCTTAATAGCATGTCACTGGTTAATTAACAGACAAACACTTCTCTTTACCCTTCAAAAATTAAATGGCAATCTGTAGGCCTACAAGGTTCACGTGCTCTTTTATCGCACGCTCAGGGAACTGTCAAACAAGCCCCAGTAATGTTGCCTGTCAAAGCTTAAAGATTTTAAAACCAGCGAGTTATTCTGTTCCCATGTGCCTCTCATTTGCATGTCCTCCGGTCCATTGAACAAATAAAAACGTGCAGTGATAGTGAGCAGGGAAAATTAACTGCTGTCAAGTTCACTAGCAATTTTGTTGTGTCGCCTTCCGCTAATGAAAATTGCATCAAATATCTGGTTGGTCATTACGCTCCAATGTAGTTTTAATTGTACTCGTGCTGTGACAGGATTGTTTGTTGCGGATGCAACACAAGAGACGTGCACCGAGAGTTGACAGTTTTACTGTGGGAGCCACCATGACATTCCAAGAGCCACTGACAGATGCATAGAATGGCACAATTGAAGTTTTTGCATCACATGAAATAATAACAAGAGGAAAAGTTTACTGGAGAAGGAAACGCGGAAGAAAGTAGGAACCAGGCATATTGAGAAAGCTGAGACAAGTGATGCGACAGATATTGGTATTTGAAAGGACAAATTCAAAGAGAAAGAGGACAGACTAAGCACAGCAGTTTCACTTAAAGTAAAAGGCCGGACACTATATGACTATGGACGTACAAGAGAATATTAAAGAAAAGACTATAATAATGATCAGTCTGATTCCTCACATTATTGCTGTTCGTATTCTATCATTTTGTAACAAGTTGTGATAATATTAGGTATTTCTCTTAAATGCATGGCAAATTATTCTGAAGACCGATCATTTTTATGTGGATTTATGGTTTTGACAGGTGAAACTTTTAAGCTGGATCTAGAATTGACATCCTAGTATATTATGGAGGTATTTCAGGCGAGGGGAACCAAATGTCCAATATCGTTGTAACTAAAGGTAACCAACAATGTGCCCTTTAAAAGAAAACCCAATATTGGCTGAGAGCTAACAATGCTCCCATACTCATAAAACACACAAACACACACACATATGTCAAGGAATCTGTTCATCGAGTGAAATGTAGGAATTTCATCCAACCGTCTTCACGAAAGTCTGCTTCTCGCTGCATAGATCTCATTCATATTAACTTCTCTTAACGAGGCATTTTGACAACATTCGGCTATTGACATCTGTTTTCGTAAGCCAATCGTTCTCCAAGAAAAGATGTGTAAATAGTGTCTTCACAGATTCTAGCAGTCCTGCAATTCGAATTGCACCTGAAAATAACAGAAAATACAAAAAAAAACTTTGCTATCCTCTACTTGGTTATTTGTGACTTTGTTTCTTGCAGTGCTAAAAGTCACTGAAGTTTTCTGTTGTTCTTTGTTTTGTTTTTAGCTTTGTTTTTGTGTTGTTTTCTTTTTCTTTCTTTTTTTTTCTTTTTTTTATAAACTCTCGGAATTTTAATAATAACAATAGTGATTGTTATCATTGCTATTTCTATTATCATTATAATTTCTATTATTATTATTTGCTGTACCGGTTGACATTATTTTAAGCCCTCTCTGTGATGTGCGAAAACGCCATGAACGGATTAGTTGTGTTTGTCTGCGTATTTGTGTGGTCTATGTTTTCATCGTGTTGGACCTGGCCTTGATGCATTATAAATGAGTTTGGTTGGCGATGGGAAATCTCAAATTTTAATGAATAATGAATGCAATGTCAAGTATCATCGCTCAGAAATGTAAAACATGTCATTCTGGGTAGGTCACGACGACCCAAACCTCCAAGATGAATGCTATTGTTGTTGTTGTTGTTGTTGTTTCTGCTGCTGTTGTTGTTGTTATTGTCGTCGTTGTTGTTGTTGTTTTTGCTATGCGAATGCTGTATTTGAGAACCAGAACAACATGGCACAATGATTCAACTTCTTTTTGTCTCTTGTGAAAAAACATGTGACAAATGTAAGACTAGAAGAACTAGTAAATCTTTGTAGTAAGGCAAGCAGTGTTAAATAATATCACAGCAAATAGTCGGGATCACTTTTTAATTGCCCAGGTATCAAGGGCAGTTTCTTATATGGAGCTCGGCCAAAAACTGGGGATAATTGCTAGCTCTCAATGTAGATCATCAATCGAAAAATGGAAAGTCGAAGATGAATAGGTCTAGATCAAATCATATGAGAAATTCATAAACAAGTAAAGATAAAAGCAGGAATTCGAGAAATAATGGGTCATGATTAGAAGATAAAGTACAAACAACAGGTTTGTTTTGGTTTTTTTTTTTTGTGACAGCTACTTCTCTATCGCTTTATAGTCTCAGATGTTCATAGCCTGAGAGGAAAATGTCGATAGGCACATTATGGGTTTTATAAATTTTAATTTTCTTAGAACAGTCGTTTTTCGTCTAATGAGATTTGTGTTGACATGACTGGCAAAGAAAATACATTCCAAGTTCAAATTTGTTTAGCCACCAAACGTGTTTTTAATTCTTTGGTTGAACAAGACGATCGGACCATTTCAAGTTCTATGAAGTTACATGACATACTTTTCCTGTTATTAAGAAAGAAACAAATAGAGTCAGGCCTAAGAGCATGAACATGGTACATCAGCCACAGAACCCAATATCAGCGAGCTTGTCATGATAATTAGAGCTGGTAATGCCGATTCGAGAAGGTAAACCTAATGCTAGAGGATCAAAATGCCATTACTGGAGACAACAGAGCATCGTCCAGAGACAGGAATACGCACTGCCATGTTTCACAGGCCCATTCTTCACCAGTTAGTTGGCATTAGCCAAGATTTAGGTTGTTTCAAGTTACTGCGCACCGTTTCCATAATTGGATCCCGCCGATCTGGAGATTGCTAGGGAATAAATCTTGTCTACACTGCTACGGATGCAAAGCCAGAGATGGAAGGGATCTCAGTACATAGGATGGAGTTCTTTGGGAACAGAAGGGCTTCTGTCGACCTTCAGCAGATGGCTATGTGCTATGTTGACAGGTGCTGTACTGCTTTTTTAAACGATTTCATCTTGATGGTGCTGGTGGTGATGGTGATGATAGTGGGGGTAATATTTTCATTGTTGTGTTGCCTTGATGGCTGTTTATTGTTGGTAGAACAGTAATGTAATATAGCAGGTTATGACTGTAGCCAGTTCATAAGTACGATCAAGAAGAAAGAGCCTGCACATATCAAACATAATGATTTCTCTCCAAATTCGATTGCCTCACAGTGTAGTCCATGTTAGCAAATATCTAAATATTTTTAGCATTTACTGATGTTACAGCATAACTGAAGTGGGCTTATCATGTTTAATCTTATCACATACCTCATGACCCCTTAATGCTTCTGTCTCAATGCAGTCAGTGTGTTCTCCTTGCTATTTTTTTTTTCATTCGTGTTATTGTTTGGTTGACGCTGAAGTAATTGTATATCACACCTGGGGTCTGGCAAATGACCAGTTTTCAGGTGTATGCTCAACATCCTTAACTACATTATCAGATATGGCAAATGCTGCAAATTAGCTTTGACACCTCTAATTCCAAGTTTTCCTGAACCTTTTTGTACATTAACATTCCTGGAACACATAATGTCAAAGCACATTTATAGGATTTATCATGAAATAACTTGATTCAATTGTTATATAATACAGCTTAAAATGTTCATGCAGAAATTTTTCTGCACATGTAAATCATCCCTGCACAATTCTCCATATCCTGCAAGTTATATTTCACTCGCCCTTGTACATGGTTTCTCGTGATAACAATGGCCTTCACAGAAAAAAAAAATATTATGCTACAAAGTTAAATATTTTTAGAAAAAGATTTACTATCCAAATAAAAAAATATATATAAAAAATCAGAGTGAACTGCTGCGATATGAATCATGTTAGTTAACATGATCCTATCACAATTCAGATCGATATTTGCGGATGCCACTGTCCTGTGCAATTTTCAATGATCATTTATTAATACACTCCATTTCAATCCCAGTCGACATGGAAAAAAAAGTAAGCATGCCAGAACATTTCACTTATCTCTCAGTTTAACAAAAATACAGACATGAGAACATGGCACTCATTCTTCACTTCTTATCTTGCCTGAGGTCTGATGCTGATTTCCATTACATTCCAATAATCTTTGTGTAAGACAGGGCCATTAAATGCCAGGTGAAAAAAAGGTTGCTATGGCAGAAATGCATTAACGACTTTTATCAAATTAGCCCCAGGTGAGTGATTCAATAAGCAACTTTTGCTGGTGGTCCCCTAGCAGCAGGGAAGTTTTGTTAGGCTTGTGCACAGCCCTTGATTCGGCTCTCACCTGACTGATCTACAGCTAAATCATTTACAAGTGAACTCGCTGCTTTCTGCTTTCATCATTGACAAAAAAATAGCAAATCGCATGCTTGTCTCAGACATAGAAGAAAATACAGCCGACTGTCATGGGACTCGAATGAAATTTGCATTTTGATGGGATTAAATGACAATCTCCAAAACAAAAGATAAGCAGAAGTTAACTTACATTTCTCGGATTTAAGCTCAAACGAATTTAATAAACGGCTGCAGGATCTTATGATGAACATAAAATTAATCAATTTGAGACACACTATTATGTATCTCCTCAAGCTTAAACAGAAAGTAAGTATAATAATGAAAGAATGAACCGTGGTATTTTGGACGAAATGTGGAAGATGTTCTTGCCTGTGTGGAATTAAATTAGCTCCGTTCCCCGAAAAGTCGGAATTGTTGAATTAAATAACCTACCACCAGTTAACTATATCTAGTAAATGTTCTAGCAAAGTTTTCAAGAGCAACTACCATTTGCCTTTCGTGATGAAAGAGGAAAGGACTATGTCATTTTATTTTCTACTGATACGATTTACAGACTTACCCCAAGGTATTATTGTCAAATTTTATTCGTTGATTTTTTTCAGGCTTCAACACCATTAAGCCACATTAACTCAGTCGTAAACTCTCAAACTAGAAGACTGAATATAGATAAATATAAAACAGCATGGATTTAGGCTTCCTTTGAAACAGAACTACGAACATAAAAATGGAATTATGTTACTTCAACAATGTGCATCAAATATACTATAGTGGCCCCTCAAAGGTTGTGTTTTATTTCCAAAGCTGTTCACCATTAAATTTACACAAACGATCATCGCATTTATGGAACACACTTAGCTCAATAATAATAAAAACAGAAACTACAGAAGTGAGTGGTTCAGATTGTCATCTATGTCGTGGTCCAATGTTTTGAGGAAGTCTTAATTATTATAGTTTTTTTTTTTAAACCCTTTTTTAAAATTTCCCCCCAAAAAGTGGTTGTCTTTATGCAAATCCGCTACATGAAAGTACATTTTCGTAGTTTTTCCTTTCTTTCAGGTTAGAGATCATGATAATCTATTCAGTAGCAACTGTAAGGAACACAGAGTTGTATCCGTTTTCTCATTTATAGAGCTTTTTCTTTTCCATAAAACTATTAAAATAATACAAATTTACTTAATGGAAAAGAGACAAAGATGTAAATCTAAAGCAACAAAAGCGTTCTCATTTCAACTGATCATAATTTCAAGTCAGGCGGAACGAGAACAACAAAATGCTATACTGAAGAAACGCTGTGAAACGGTACATTTTCTTGCTTGTTTCTGAAGTTGTTTGAATCATATTACCTGAAATTATTATGTGACAAACTGCACCAAGTGGGAAACTTAGTGACCGGCGAGCATTATCCGCCCCACGTCAATCGCGGCAAAGCATTGCTTTCTGTGATCTTTTTTGTCTATGTTAGTATGTAATTCATTCTCTTTGTCATGCTTGTGTGAAGACTTGAGAGATCGGGTGATTTCTACAGGTTTACCTCAGCATTATTATTTTTACGGGCAGCACCAATATCACACCATCACCACCACCATCATCATCATCAGCGTCGTTATTTAATAAATGTATCTTGACATACAAGACATAAAATGTCAGGTAGTAAGCAATTCAACATATCAAGGACCAAAAAAAGCAGAAACATGGGAGTTACCACGATGAAAATTGAGCTCCAAATATTGAGTCTAGCTCATTTGACTCTTCATCAGTACAGCAAAGACAATTGAGTATTTAAAATGTAAATAGGATATTGCGGCACTTGAAAGAAAACCACACTTTTATGTACGTGTTTCGTACACTGACCAGGGGAAGGTTTTGAACTTCAATTTTTTGAAGATTTAGATCGTTCATTAGCATTATCTAGCAGCATGAACATTCTACAGAAATTTCTTCAAGTTCTAAACATGGACTGTCAACCGGTATAACTAAGTTAATATATGTATATTATAGAAACAAACAAAAATCTGGAGAATTGATTTGTTAAGATTAAATAAACTGATGATAGTCATGAAATTTTCAAACTTCATTGGTTTTTTCCTCCAGACAATAACATGAGTGGGTAAAATTCATCATTATCATCATCCTCATTGTTTTATAGAATTGTCTCAAATGTAAGCATGGGATGTAAACCTGTAACTAACTTAATGCACTAAAATCATTATTATTATAGTTGTCATCATCATGTTGTTTATCAGTTCTACAATTTTTAGTCCACCCACTTCCCCCCTGGTCTCCTGTTTTGATTTTTGTTTGTTTTGTTTTTGTTTGTTTGTTGTTGTTCTTGTTGTTGTTGATGTTGTTGATGTTGCTGCTGCTGTTGTTGTTGTTGTTGTTGTTGATGTTGTTGATGTTGTTGTTGTTGTTGTTGTTGTTGTTGTTGTTGTTGTTGTTG
>JBCEWB010137447.1:0-11032 GCA_039654565.1 Peronia peronii | reverse complement strand
GGCATCATTCTGAATGCGGCCGGAGTATAGTTTTCACTCACAGTCCAGCAAGAAAACTGCGTTCTCCCGTTTGTTGCAATGAGCAGTGGTCCTGCCTGCCGCCATTGCCAAGGCCTGTGTCTGTAGGCCAACAGTACATGATGTAGCCCAGTGTCCGGACCTGTCATGGTATGTGTTACACCCCGCCCCTCTCGCCTCATGCTAAGTGGTCCGTTCACGTGCGCCCGTCACTCATCATCGCTTAGCCCACGATCGCTTGTGTAGTTCCCTTCTGAACCTAAACCTTTAATTAATCGTAATGTCCCATCCCACCCCTCGTTTTATGTTTTCACTTTCAGTCCGCTTGTTGTCGACCACGATGTAAACGATGTACATGTAGATTCATTCTGGGATTTTTCACTCAAAAGTCTGGTCGGATGCCGACGATCTGTTTAGCTTACGAATACGTCTTTATGCGTACGTCGTCAGACAGAAGATGACAGGCCGCCCATAACGTGCATTATCATGTAAGCCTACTGGTCTTGTCTGCTTACTTTACATAAGAGGGATGAAGAAAAAACAAACACAAGATCGAGTCTCAGCGATTCCCACATAATTTTGGTGTGAAATTTGACCGGCCTGTCATTCTATTCAAATGTCCCTGCCAGCACTCGTGACGGAGGTTGTCTCACTCACAGGCTATTTTCTGTCTATGAAATGGGTTTTACGCCTACTTTTTTTTGAGATAGCTATCACCATCACTGCCAGAATTTAACGGCTTCACTGCCGCGCATCATTTGTAGTCTAGTCAGTTTTCCTCTCTCCATCCACTGCTATCCCCCACCCGCACTCTGTCACGTCAACTGAGTGAGCCCACCGGTACTGCCCTCTACTTTCCCACGTGCAGTCGGAACTGTCAAGAATCCGTTATTCAGTATTACTAATTGTTACATGCAGAAGCAGGTAGATGTGAAACGCCAGTCAGTTGGTCGGAGCATTGGATCAAAGAGAAAGCGGGGATGTTGGGTGGCGGGCTGACCATGAAACTACCACGTACTCCCCTTCCCACCCTACAGTGAAGTGGCAGCGCGCCTTCTCCTTCAGAAATGTAAGAGGACAGCACAAAAGAATAGAAATTTGTGCAATAAATTTTCTAAACTTTTGTGAATAGTACAAAATGCACTTGATCTATACTTGAAATGAATTAAACTAAAACTGTTCACAGTGTTCTGAATCTGCAAAGAATGTAAGAAATGCAGATCTATTGTGTAATACACTGTATTTATATCAAATGAAATCTTAATTTCACATGTGGATGTTCTATTGGTTTGTTATGTAATACATAGTAATTCTAGGTAGAAATTATGGGTCGGTAAATTTCCCTCCTTTTCCCTGATTTTCCCTCCTTTTTGAGTCGGATATCCCTCCTCCGCTGTTGTGAGGGTAGGCAGGTCTGTAGACTATTGTAACCTTTGTCATCGAATTCGGCATGTTCAAATTAGAGGAATACGGTGAAAAAAAATTGACTTTTTTATACGGTTGCCATGGCAACGCCGTCATCTTGGAATTTGGCGTCTCTAAATTGACTGATTTTAAAATCTGTCTCCTCTGTCAAATTTCAGTGGAAATCGATAAAACTTGGTGATCATAGGTTGCCTATTTTCAGTCCTCCCGATGAAATAGAAAATTTTCTAGAAATTTTTGAAAATGCCATGGAACAAAATATCAAATTTTGCTGTTTTTTCATACTAAAACCCATTTTTCTCTAAAACTTACCAACCGAATGGGCTGCGCATACGTACATTTTTTAATCTTGTTATGAAAATGATGTATACCAAATTTAGTTAGAATCGGTTTAGAAACAAAAAAGTAGATAGCATAAAAACTGTCAAAAAACCGGGTTGTGTGAAAAATGCATTTGAAGTTTTTTTCTATCGAAAAATGAACATGAGAATTTTTTTGTTCGGCTTTCAGCCTCAGAACAGCACTTTTTTACATACTAGTCCTCTCTCCATGACTTCTGTGTCTCTTGTTGCCTTTTTTCGGCTTTCTGGGCGTATCTTTTCTCGAAATTTGCTCCCTACCCCCATCATTATAAGGGCTCCCATAGAGTCACTTCCGGGTTCGTGAGGGCCTATATGTGCCCCCCCATATCTTTTGTTGTCCAAACCAAGAGTGTTTTGACCTTTACTATGGCATATAGTCCACAATTGAGCTCTGAAGCACCAGAAAGAAAGGAAAATTTCACTATTTATAGGACGTGGTAATTCATTTTAGAACGCTAACACTGATAATCTGCATGATCAGCAGTTTTTTCACCTCATAGTGGTCATCCAGTGTCCATCCCTGGCACTAGGGCTCATGATATTGCTAGAAGAGGTCATAATCAAGTGTCTTATGCACTTTCTTCTATATATAATCATATAGTGATAATCTACGACTGCATGTAGTATGTAGTAGCCAGATGGAGCCAAATCCTTGTTGATAGTAGGCTAGGCCTACCGTTGAATGACCATTGGTCAAACATGTTAGAATGGACATATCTACTTTTTGATACATTTTTATACGCAGAAAAGGCAGGGCTATTAAGAGAAAACAAAACCCCAAAATCACATTTTTTGAGCAAAATCCATATTTCACGACGCCCCTGCCCCCCAAAACCATTTCCAATGTCTTTCTTAGAACTAACCCATTGTTGACTTTGCTGAAAGTTCACTACATTTTCCAGTGGCATTGATCATGTGCCAAAATTACGACAAGAAGTTTTTGATGTACTGGGTAATGGTTCTATATAATATTAAATTGTTATTTTGTTGTGTCAGAGAACTAATTTTAATTTTCCTTACAAAATACATTTATTCACATCTATATGGACAAAAAAGATGCCTGCAGGTCCAGTCTGATTTTGAATCAACATTCATCTCCAAATACGTATTTAAGTTTTGACCTGCTTAACCTTAACATTTTCAATTTCTGTGGAGAACTATTTGTTTCTGAAATGAGTGGTTTTTGTTTGCGTTTTTAAAAAATCTTGAAGAGAGTGAGCATTTGCCACCAATTTCAATTTAAAATGTATTATCATGTTTCAAAATTTCATCAAAATTTGCTTGCAGATCATTTCACAAACACCTGTTGCAGCCACCCTCTCAATTTTGATGCAGAACTTGATGGAAAAGATGCTATAGGAGTGAAACGAGCAGCTCAGAGGAAATTGAAACATGAGCTGGGCATTGAACCTGAACAGGTATTGTCTTTTGTGTAGAAAAATCTACCTTCATGTGACATGACAAATTCTGTGAGACATTCACAGCAGAATATATCCTCAGTTTTCTAATTAGCAATAGCGACAGCGGAACCTGCTATTCAGCATTTCAGCCTGCCAGTCCAAAGAGAAATGATCTTCCAAATATTGGTGTTCTTTCTTATATTTCAGATTCCCCTGGAGGATTTTCACTACTTGACAAGGATGGTATACAAAGCAGATAATGTTCCAAAAGATAATCAGTGGGGAGAGTATGAATTAGATTATGTCCTCTTCATTCAACGTGATGTCGATGTGGTACCAAATCCAAACGAAGTGAAAAGCTACAGATATGTCTCTCAGAAACAGTTGAAGGAAATTATAGGTGGGTTTATAAATGAAATTAATTGACAATAGTAAATGGTTGTGTCCAGATCAAAGATTTTTTAAGATGGGAGTGTTAATGAAGTTGTTCAGCTGTTTGTAATTGACATGCTATTACAGTGTCCTGACAAAAAAATCTCTTGTTATTCCAGAATAGTTAGAAATAAAGTCAGTGATCTTTATAAGGGAAAATAACAACATTATCGGTAAGCACATGAAGGCAGTACATGTGACATAGTGTATTTTGTTTCAAGCAGCATATCTTGGCATTTTTGTTTGATTTTACAGTCATTGCCTCAAAGATGGCAGTCTTCTGGTTGATGGTGATTTGTTTCCTTTAGTTGGCAGTAGCCATTGTCAGGAGCAGATTGCGATATCAGCTAGCAAAGACAGACAGATCATGTTTCAGTAGGGAATACAAAGGCCTAGCATTAGGGCATCACTTGCTGAATGCCAACACAATGATCCTGCATACACCAACTTGACAAGTGTAATAGTTATCATATGCCATGGGTCTTGTGCACGTAGTTAGCTAGTGTATTGTACTCGTAACTTTTTGTAACTATCAGTTACATGACAACCTAATATTGTACTGTTGTAGTGCATACTAAAAATGAAGATCGTCAGTAGAGGATCGCTTAACGAATGTGAACACACTCCGCATGCACAACGACACCGTATAGTAGTATATGTGTATCTGATATTTTATCATATCCTGCTCACATGTTCAGCAAGCCCTTTTGTACGAGGGCTGTCCAGTAATAAAATAGTCATAACTTTCAGACTAGTCAATTTTTTTAAAAATCTGTAAACAGTGTGCAACAGGATATTTAATGCACTTTCTGGTGGCCAAATATCAGCATCCATGTTGAGTGCATTCTATCATTATGTCAAATTAAACATTGGCAGTCTCCGTTGCAGAATGGTCGAAGGTAGAGATTAAGGAGGTTGTGCAAATTTTGGATGCAATAGGAAAACATCCTACCGAAATCCACAATGAAATTGTTACCATAACAATATAATGAGCAAAAGTTAGGTTATATCATTGGTGTATTTTGTCCAAGGCAGGCCGTACCAGCCTGGAAGACGAATCTTGCTCTGGGTGCCCACAATCTTCAAGACATGCACAAAATATTGATGAGCTCATTTGAGAAGATAGATGATTGAAAGTTCAAGACATTTCTTCAGTTCTTGGAATTTCAAAGAGCATTGTTCATGAAATTATCAGTGTGGATATGGGTTATTGGAAGGTTTCAACTAGGTGGATTCCAAAACAGCTCACACAGGATTATAAGCTACAGCTAGTAAATGTTCCATAGAACGTTCTGGATCGGTACAGGTGAAGTGGTGGTAGCTGTGGTGAGAATCCTTTAGCTGAAATGGGAACTGGTGGGGACTTTCAAGGAAATGGTGAAGGATTTCTCGAACATTTGATGACTGATGATGGGACATGGTGCATCATGCAATGCCAGAAACAAAACAGGATTCCATAACCTGGAAGCATCCGTCATCTCTGCCCACAAAAAAGTTCAAGGTGCAGCATTTGGCAGAAAAAAAAAAAATTACGGCTACCGTGTTCTGGGATGCTAACAGTGTCCTTCTGTTATTTTGCCTCATGGACAGTGCATTAATGTTGCTCATTATTGTGAAACACTTGACCGATTGAGAGAATCTGTGTGTCGCAAGAGACCAGGACTTCTGAGCAAGAGCGTCATTCTTCAGCATGACAGCGTAGCATCCCACAATGCCAGATTGACAGGAGACTGGCTCCATCGCCATGGATGGAGATTTTACCACACCCATCCCATAATCTCAACATGGCTCCATCAGATTATCACTTGTTTGGGCCCCTGAAATGTCATCTTGGAGGGAAAAAGTTTGACTGTGATGACAACCTCATTGAAAAAATGTGAGATTAGTTCTCATCATTTGATACAAATTTCTTCAGTGAGGGTATCTATTCTCTGGCTCAGCACTGGCAAAAGTGTGTCAATCTTCAAAGCCAAAAATAGCCAAAGAGTGACAGTAACTCTTGTGTGAGTTTCAGTTAGATCCAAATAGAAATGTTTACTATATGTTAATTTTCTTATTACTATTATTACTTTCCGGACTGGCCTCGTATTAACACTAACAAGATTACTGTGAGTTATGTTGCAACATACCATTGTACTTTTGTCCTGTAGTTTAATAAAGAAAGCACACTGGGAGAGGGACCTGCAACAAAGGCGGGCAGTTGCATGTAGGCTGGCGAGTAATACTTACTAGGTCAGGAGATACCAAAATCAGGTGTGTTCACAAAGAAATTCTCGTTATTTATTGTTATTCAAGTAGTTTCTTATTTAGCGTATATGGTAAGAAAAATGGGGATTTGAAATTTTGGCATTATTCACGAGTTGTTGTTTCTGGTGTCATTAGAGATGAGATTCCACTTTAATGAGGTACACTTTCATCATTACGATTCATGGGCTGAAACAGGTGTTACAAATAGTTCTAGGTATTAATTAATCAAAACTTCAGTCTGTATATTTCTCATTTTCTATTTATATTATGTTTTTCTTGTGACCTTTTGTGGCCTTAATATTTGCTCTTTTCAGCAGACAAATGATGTAATGTTTTTTCAGGATCTTAGAAAACTTCCTTTTCCAAGTTCACGAAATCCAAGATTATATGTTTTATATACATGTAGTGTATATATACACTATATGGACAATAGGAGAAAGACATCGGATGAGAAACAAAATTGTGTGGCATAGCAAACTATCTCAGAAACATATTTTCTCTCATAAAGGCCAATAGGATGATATGACTGCTGGAAAAAATTTTTTTTATCTGCATGCATACATGTATGCATATTGTTTCTGGAAATGAGAGAGCAATAAGCTGTATAGATAATGTGAAGATATGTCTGACACTGTACCAAGATCTCATATTATATTTCTTCTTTTCAAATTAATCAGCATGATTGATCAAAATAGATTTGATTTAAACATAATTACACCATCTGCTGTGTTTGTCTCTTTCTTTTGTTGCAGATTCAGCAGATTCCAAAGGAATGTTAATTACACCATGGTTCAAACTGATTGTGAAAAATTTCCTCTATCAATGGTGGAATAAGCTTGACAACATTGAAACTCAGGCGGATAGGGACACTATTCATAGGATGCTTTGATGTTGTTTAAATATTGTCAGGCGACAGACTTTAGATGTTTAGATATTGTCTCTTTAGGTGGTTTGTTGGAATTCCTTTCTGTGCATAAATTATCTTAGATCTACAAGATCCGGTGGAAAAAATAAAAAAGCATCATTTGTTATGATTTTCTTTCATTTCTAGCATTAAAAAATGTTTGTAATCCTTTTAAGCAGGAAACACTCCTGCATGTTTGGAACTTGCCTTTGCCATAAGAGATAGAGTCCGTATTTATTATTCAGTCACCTGCAGATCCATTTTAAGACTAGTTTTTATGATTGATTTTTTTTTTCATATGACAGAAAATGTCAATAAATTTACAAATTGACAGGCATTTGATTATTACATTGTAGAGGGTGCTTTTCCATAAATTTGATTTAACAGATGTCACTATTTTGTTGAAATGGTACAATATAGATTCTGAGACTCTCAGCCACATCTTTTGTAATTAGTATTAGTAATTTCCACTTTCCAGTTTTTAGATCTTTATGCTTTACTTATTATCAGATCATTTCTTCTCTGGAAGAATTGGACAGTTTATTTTTCCACTTCCTGTCAGAATTTTGGGAGAAGAAAGTCATTTTGCATCATGTGTTGTTGGTAATTTACTAATTATACACCATATTAACTAACTTAGATCTATGGATTAAAATGAAGATTTTTTTTTTTTTTTTCATAAGTCAAGGAAGTTCATAACCTCAGTCTAGTGCTTTGTCTTATGGGAATTCTAAGTTTTCCTTCTGAAAATGCTTGAAAATTTTCTGAAAATGCCATGAATGAATTATGACCACACTGATCCGATTCTTATTCACAATATCAGACATTAGAAACAGTATTGTAATTTACTTCAACACCACGTCTCACATAGTAACCCCACTCTTTTGTTATGTAGCACCACTCTCATTGCCCCTTTTATTTGTTTCTAATTTTTTAAAGGCTACAACTATGACAGTGTGAATTGTCATGTTCAAAGGGACCATTCATATTATATGATGGCTCAAGAAACATGCTGAATACTAGTCATTTTTTTATTTCTTGGGCAATGATCATCCTCTGAGATATTTAATTGTGTTACCATATTGAACAAATTGAAATTATATGAACCATTCTCAAAAGGTCAACCATAACTGCACTACCCTCACTTCAGGTTTACAAAAAAGAAAGAAAAACACTAAAGATTCATTTTTTATTGCTTGTATGTCCTAAACATACATTGAAAAGACAGAATAAACAAATCTATACAGATTACTAGGGTAGACATGCATTGACAAAGGTCCGAAATCCTAAATGTGCCCAAAATCTTATCCACAGATTGTGACATCTTCTGAGGCTTCTCTTGATACTCTTGGAATGGCAAAGTAATTGACATAAGATCCTGGCTTGCTACATTAGATAATGGCCTGGTGCTTCTTTTTTCAACGTGAAGCTTGGGTTTAGTGTTTGTTTTGAAGGTCTGTTATCTTTGTGTTCTTCGACGTACTTTTTTTTTGGTCAGATCTCTGAGTGATCAATTTTTATACAAGAAACCATTTTCTGTCCATGAGATATTGTAGGAGTGGGCTTGATAACCATGGGCTCTTAAATATAGAGAAAAGCAGTGAAAAAACAACTCAATAAACTAATAACTTGGCCCTGTGGGCATCCACGTTGTTAGTTTGTTTCCCTGGTCAACTCAATTTACCGGAAATGACCCTGGGAACCATTTCTGCAGTTATCAGACGCTTGGCAAAGCAAAACAAGGCGCTAGAGGGGTCGAGTTATATTTTTGTCATCACATTGTTGTGTGTTACGTCTAACACTAGAAGTTTAAAAGTAATTTTGAATAATATTTCTGACTAAAAAAATGCATCTTAACACAAACTTATGAAATGTTTTTTTCTTACACGTAACTATGACAAAAATGAAACATTTATAATATGATCCTAGAATAACTTGGTGGCACAATATACATTCTGATGACCTAACTTGCTTCTTACTAAGTTATGTCAGCTGTTAAGTCAATTTAAAGTTGTCTAAAATCATAAGAAAATTACTCTTTCTTGTGTCATTGTTACATCTAAGAAATATGGCACATCTACATTTCAAGGCCACCTACAGCAATTACCATGAGTTGAACTGTCTTTTCCTTTTAAGATAATAGACTTAGGGTACCTTAAGGTACCATACTGATTTAATATGTTTGCAGCTTTATTTAAGGCTGTTAAAAAACTGCCGGTGACCTTTTGAGAATGGTTCATATGTGTTATTTTGCCTGTGCTTAATTTTTTTATATTTTTTAAAAATATTGCATCAGTCTAATCCAGTCAGACAGGATTATTGGGATACTTCAGATGATTTAGCAACTAGCTTTTGCAACTTGTTCCAGTCCTGCGCTCTTCTTGTGATCTCACCCAGCGCCTCCCCCGTCTGTTCCAGGATGTTGTCCTCTCATCTCTTTGTCTGCCTCTTTGTACCCCCTGCACTATGCTTTTCACAACCAACCCTGAGGATTTTGTGATGTGTCCATGCCCTTTGAGCTAATATTGCATTAATAAATTGCAGCTCAGTTAAAATATTTCAATACGTGGACACTGAATGGCAAGGTTGTTTACTTAGCAATGACTTTGCATCTCAGTCAGAAACAACAGATTTATCTCTTATGACCTACACCAACTATTTTTATTCTGTTTTTTACAGATTTGTAGGCCACACTATTTTTTTCTCGGATCGGATAACAATTGGGCTGCTAGTACAAATATAGCCTACTATTATTTTTTTTAAAAGTGCAGTCGCAGAATAAAAAATGTATGTATACAGCTGTTATCTTTTTGTATTACTTATAAGTTACACTACACAAGTCTTGATTGTTAGCAATGTGCCATTTCCTGTGTTTCTCCTGTCTGATAATGACAGCTGCAGTGTTCAGTGCCTTTGAACACTTGTTAAAAAAAAAAAAAAAACTTTCTTGATACAAGTACAAGCCATGTCATTGATGTGAATATCTTGTGTTTTTTATTGAATTGAGATTCACAAAATACATGGGAAGAAAAGATTTTGTTGTCTTGCTTACTAACTTAAATTTGATGAGTATTTTGTCAGAACATTTTCCATTCAAACAATAAGTTTTGAAATAGAAGGGACAATGTAATTTGAATAAAAAAGTAAACATAATTAAAATCTTGTTTTAAATAAATTTAAAATAAATTTTAAAAAGACTTGTTTCGTGTTTCATCTCTATTTCAAAGCACATTAAAATTTACACAGGAGTATTTTAGTAATGTGATTTGGACATAATATAAAAAACACAAATTACATAATTAATTGCAGTGCTTCCACAATGACTAACTTGATATAAATCTAAATAATTTGGCTTAGATGTTCCAGTCCAAGAACAATGCAAACAACTTCCATTAACAAAGCAACGTTTACATAAACAGAAATCCACCTGTGCACTTGTTCAGAATTGAAAAAGAAGACACTCAGATGTTACATTTATTGCATAACTGACAGTTTATTCTAATGAGTGTCTCATCATCCCTTGAAATAAACTGTGGCCAAGCCCACACAATCCAATTGTGTAGGCCCGTTTAATGTTGCTGAAATGTCCATGAATTTACCACAATATACTGCAAGCTATCCTATAAGCTGGCCCCCCAGAAAGTTGTGAAAAAAATGCTCAAAAGTTGTGCTGGAAATCAGCAAAAGTTGCGCTAGAAAGTTACCAAAAAATCCTAAAGTTGCACTAAAAGTTGCAACAATTGCCAGATAACATAGACTAAAACTCATAAATATATGGAGACCACAATCATTATAAAGCGGACATTTGTCACTGTGTGTGCGTGTCCAGCATTAAAAATTTAAGTGTCGATGTAGATCTTATTTAAAGAAAAACATGTATTATATCATTTGTTTGAATGGAAAAACGTGTTTGTAGAAATGGAATTGGGGACAAGTCAGCCGTGATAACTATAATAACTCTCTTATGAGAATGCGCACTAAATTCTGCATGTAGGATTTGAATGTACATGTATTTTTGTTTATATCACAAGGTGGTGTATGCATTTTTAATTGTGGCGTCGAACACACAAAAAAGTATTTAAAAAGTTGTTGGTTTTTTTTATGCATCAATGCATGTTTTTTTGCAACTATTCATAAAGCTGCATTGATATTCATTACATTTCGTGTCTTGTTGAAAAAACTGCATTAAAGCTCTTATTTTACAACTTGTCGGAAAAACTGGACTAATTTTCACATTTCGTTAT
>JBCEWB010137436.1:0-11032 GCA_039654565.1 Peronia peronii | reverse complement strand
AATATATAAAACTAACAATAATACAAATTCATTACGCTCATTTCACATTTTATGGCTGATCTCAGCTCATATTAAAGATCTAAATCTGCTGGTTTACAAAAAAAAGTCTATCAACCAATCAAGAGTTTAGATCTCGCTACATCTAGTTATCGATCTCGATCTAGTCTAGTCTAGATGAATTTAAAAAAAAAAAAAATCACCTAGATGCGTAAAATGCAGGGCTTATCAAATGAACTATTAAACATTTTATGTAATTTAGATCTAAGTCCTAATCTGGATTCAATGCGCAGGGAGACAAAATATTAAGAGGGAGGAAGGGATGTCAGAGCCATAGTTAGGTTATAGATCTAAATCTATGTACGCATGTATCTCCAAAAATAATATTACACTGAGACACCTCTGTTCAGCAGGAATTCTTACAAAAACATGATGTTCTTCACCCTGAAACAAACTCTTTGCTATTCGCCATCATTAAACGCAAGCGGACACAGCTCGATATCAGCCGCCCTTCAAAAAATAGACGCACGAAATTTCCGGGAGATGGGCTTAATCGAGACTTTACTATTAAAAACCAATACTTTGAAACTATGAAGGGACATCACTAGAATAAAATAAGACAGTTTTATATGGATTATCTTGAACTAATTATAAGAGAAATGCCTTCATCACAGGCTCAGATCAGTTCTGGGCATAGGATAGTCTAGAGATACTGGGACCTGGAACAGTTCCAGGCAAAGCCATGAGGGGGTCAACTACTACAAATCCTTTGAAGAGTGAAGAGATCTGCAAAATTTGTCAGTAATTAGTGGTATGAATAGGATGTTCAGTATTTGTAAATGAAAACTTCTGTTCAGAAATGAAGAAATGAAATGAGAAAGACCAGTTTTACGGGATAATCACTGTGTCTCATCATCAGCACAAGGTCAAGGCTAATTTTTGTTTGTTTTCTTCTATTACATGTACTGCCAGTTTGGAAGTAAAGATGGTCAAGAATGGGACCATGAGACCAGACAGTTAGACAACGACAGAACTTTGGACTCATACGGCCTGAACGGCACATCAACAAGACATGCGAAGATCGCTGTCAATAACTTTTTCAACAATTTTTGACTGCTGCTGTACCCTGTGAAGTGAGATTTCGTGGATCAAGGATTGACAGATTCTACGTCCATTTCCAGAGAAACTGAGAAAAATTTGTCCCAGAGATTATCTGCAGTGTAAATTTCTGCTGAATTTGGCTATGGTCATTTTGTCAAGTTCATTGCAAAATGACTGTAGCCAATGTCAGCAGAAATGTAGCCTGAACTGCATCAAATCTCTGGCTATATTTTTCTCCCTGTCTCTGGAAACAGACCTAGAACCACATCCTTGGAATAAAACAATCATAATACAATAACCCAAGTCATTTTTGAGGGGTTTTCAATTCACAAGACTGTGCCATGCAGGTGGACTAAACATTATTGATTTAAAAATTCTAAAGCTGACTTCAAAAGAAATAGGCAAAAGTTGGATTGTGTTCACTTCATCTAGATCACATCTTTACTTCAGATAAAATAATTTTTGTTGGGTTTTCTCAGAATCTGTACAAATGACTTGAGCAATTGTGTTCTGACCATAACAGTATTGTGGATGTTGTGGCAGCTGGCAGCTAATTGCTGGTGAATTTGTTTGCAAGAAGACAGGCTTTAAACTTTTACAATATGTCTGTGGATCACTAAGTAAATCTTTTGTTCCAAACAATCACATGCAGCATCCTGTAATCTTTACCAACACTTTGTATAGTTCGTCATAATGTGTTGTAGTATTCATCGAATAATTTCTTTATCAACATCAACTGTTTATTGCCTCTTTACTTTGCTGTGAACAAGAGATGTTAACAATTTTCAGGAATTAGTCGAGACTGCTTCTGCATGATGTAATTTGAGATTTGCTTCCCTTGGTTTGATGATGCCAAGAGTTTCGCTTCATACGAAGTCTGGAATAAAATGAAGAGTTTCGGGGCAAAATGAGATATCCAAAATCGCCGTTTAGAGAAAAATGACAATTTGTTCTCCAGTAGTTAGTAATTTATCATTAAGAACTAGAATTTTCTGAAGACTTTCGGAAAGGATAAGTCGCGTTTGGTGAAAAGGAAAGTCCTTACCATATAGCACTATCACCATTCCCAGTATTGAGGGGGACAACTCAAAATTTTCAAAAATGGTGGTTGTCGCATTTTGCCCTGAAACCCTTCAAATATATCCAAGGGATTTCGAGTGACACTTCTTCCAGACTATGTCAATAGGGTGTTGACAGCCTAGTGATTGGACCATCGGACTCGGGATCAAATTCAAAGTTCCACACATTTTGTCCTTGGAGAGACAATTTACATAAAGTCGAGTCACTCAGACTGAACTCTGATAAAACGAATTTCTGATAAATCGAATAAAAATGAAACAATAGATTTTTTTTTCCTCTTTGCGCCTATTAAATGCGCCTTGCATAAATCGAAACAATCGCTGTGTGTTTCTTTTAAATCGAACTGATCAGCGCCACCACAAAGGTAAAAATTGGCTATTGTCATCTCCACGTGGTTTCCACCAACTTGGATGCCGGCGGTTTGAAAACAAAGGAGACAGTGCCGGGAATGGGGCGAGAGGGGTTAGACAATGTATTGTGCCTCGCGCTCAGTGTAAGAAGGCCATGTGTTCACAGGGGGAGGGGGATAAACAGCGTATCAGCGGCAGCGCTGCCGACAGTCGATCGATAATCAAGCATTCTGGCAGAACCTATAGTAAAGCTTTAGGCGCAAATATACTCGTACACGAGTTAGATCTACTTCAGAGTTAAAACTATTTCAGGGGTAAAACTTACCCAGCTGCCCTTTTAAGGACTAAAGCATTAACGTCCTTTTCAGGGCTAAAACCTACTCATCACAGTTCTTTTCATAGCTCTAACTTTTCTTTACACTAATTTTGCTTTCAACGCAGCCCATATTACTAAGGCTAGCAATCCAATCATATGAGAGGGCTTGAATTTATGATAAATGCAAAGTTCAGGAACCATAGCGCGATTTTTGTATAAAGGGAAATAATCCTGGAATAAAATAAAATACTGCCTCATTAGTCATTCGAGCTAGCTTAGAATGTTTGTGAGGGTCAGTGTTTATATGGCTGTTGTGAATCCTGGACACAAAGCAGTGATAATGATAAAAGAATTTAAGTCACTGAGATATGTTTGTTCAGAAGACTGCTCAGGGTTAATTGGATGGACAGAAAAACAAATGAAAGCATGCCGAGTGAATTTGGAACAACAAAAACATTTCTGTCAAATCGTTGCTGACTAAAATAATTTTAGATGTAGGTTATGCATTATGCAATGAAAATCATTTTTCAAAGACAAGACTGAGGCAAAGAGAGAAAGAAGTAGACCACCTCACTCTTGGATCTCTCACTGGTAACGTCACAGAATCTAACAGAGTGAGAATCTGTGCAGTCAGCAGGGCTAGTGAAGATTGAAACAAATGGAGGAGAATAATCTTTATGATGTCATTGGCTGCAGGGGTCAATATCGCATCTGGTGGTGCTGACAGATGACAGATGACATTTACTGAGTTAAAAACTTATCACAACCATGATTTATATGAGACAAGGTCAGAAGGTGGCTGAAAAGGGTGTTAAGTTAGAAATGCTTGTATAATTGTATAACATCCCTCAAGACCTCCATATGATTGTCATTTTATAGTTTCCACAAAAGAAAGATAATTGGATGGGTGTTTTATGTGTAAAATGAGATTTGAAGTGCTTGACCCTCTTATGTCCCTGATGACATGTGACAACATTCTTATGTTTAAGTTCACTTTTTTCTGTGGTAATTTAAGAAACATAAAAGTTATTGAATCATCAAAACATTTTATTTTGTCCTGAAATTCTCCAAACAGGATAATTTTCCATAACATTATGAAAATATTTATCCAGTTTTCAAAATTTTCAGATGTTCACTGTTGTCACCTGTCATCAGGAACATTTCATCGTCATAGAAATTAAATTCATTAACTTTCACCAGGTTTCTGTTCTAGAATCCCATATAAATGAACAAAACAGTGGACGACGACTTTCTTGGCATGTAAAAACAGAGATGGATTTGGAAAGAAAGAAAGAAATGGGAATTCAGTATGTCTCTGATGACACAACATAGTGCGTCAACAAATCTGTTCGAGTCACCCTGTCAGCAGGGACATGAATGACCAATAAGATAATGTAACACATGTAATAAAGAGACAGAAGAAGCAGAACATATTCATTTGAATGTAAATTGAAGGATTTAATCAAAAATAATTCATGAACATTTCATAAACAATGAAAAGGAAAAAACATGCAAAAATCTCTGATGACAATAAACATGTGACAGCAAAATTGACAAACTTTAACTTTAGGTCTTTCAGTGTCACAGACTGCTTTAGCAGTCGCCACCATTTTCTGTAATAGGTACGACTGGGCCGCTATAGCGGTCAATCGGGGGTAGCTCAGATAATTAATTAGAACTATGCGAATACAAGTCATACAAAGTTTTTCTTTACCCCCGGGCTAAAGCTGAGATGAGATCTAAATAATGGCGAAAATCAATATTTAGTGTCCGCTGACGAAATGGCAGAAATTGACGCAACAAACTTCGACATGTGGTGATAGCTGGGAGTCATTTGCTAGAGAAAGTAGCAGCTCCAGCGGTGGAAACTGGTTTGATAATGACGTGACAGTGTCAGATAGTGATAGTAGTGATGCTGGAGAACTGTTTACACCACCAGAACTAACACAATGGAAGAAAGAACCCCCGACTAGATCTAGAGAACGAAACCTTCCAAATTTTGTTGCTGTTAAATTTTCTTTATTTTACAAGTGAAATTCATCCATTAGATTTTCTCTTACAAATCGCTCCCAAAAATCAAATAGTTGCTGTATCTTGATTTGTATGCTTTGTATAGTTAAATGTGTCATTTGTGAACAAGAATCAACAAGAAAAAACAAGAAAAACTCAACATGTAAGTACAAAATTCTTTATTCAGTGATACATATTGGTAAAAGTTTGCAAATTTTTGCAAAATTTTAATAATTGGCACACCAAAAATAAAGTAAAATCTGAAAATGAGGATTTCCTATAAAAGAACTTTCATTTTCATGTATGGTCTTGTACACTTTTGTCAAAAAAATTAACGTTTACATAATTTTTTTTGTAAGCGACTATGAATCTATGTTACTGTCTTCAGGGGAGGGTGCACTTAATTTGCCCATTATGAACAGGGCTGTGACTACAAAAGGGTTAAGGAATAGAAGAGGAATGATTGAAAAATGACAAAATTTAGAAATATGATTTTACAGAATTAAAGTAAAGATGTACCTTAGTAATAGTATAGCAATATATCTAGTTGTGGTATAATAATATTAACATTATTAATTTGCTTCACATAAAATTTACCCCCGCGGGGGCCTGGGGTTTATAAGTAGGTTCTCCGCTCCCACCTGCAGGTGGTATAAGCCCGCCATCAGTGGGGTGTCTTCCATGAAATGCCATCCTCGACATTCTAGGAGAGACATCTCTTCTCTCTCTCCTTTCTCCTGTCTTCTGTCCTTCTTTCTTTCCTCTCTTTGTTTTGACGTGTAAACGTATTTAACCATGTTTGACACAGTATAGCTGTGATCGTGCTGAAGTATCGTTAAACCCAACACAAACAAACAAACCTCAAATTTAACCTTCACAAAATCAGACAAAAAGATACACATACATTATTAAAACAGACATCCCCGCACTCAAAACACACACCCACACATTTCTGAATGCAAACAATGGAAAATTTAAAAGGTATAATAATAATATAAATCAATGTAAAAAGAAAGTAAATTTTCAGGTTACAAAATAATTTTGTAATGTATTTTATTATTGATTATTGATCTTTATTAAAAAAAAAAAACATTAGCTGAAATGAATGTGTGTTGCATCCCATTGATTTGTAGAAAATATTTACCAGATGAGCCATTTCTTTCATTAACTTTCATTTGAAGTTCCATAAAGTTAAAGTTGGTCAAAGTTAAAGCCATCCAAGTCTACAGTCACCTCCACTGCTTTGTCAAGGCTCATCAGAGGTACTATGTGATTGGCTGTCCAATGCTTTTATGGCATCACTTTTTCATGCTCTTGAGTAGCTGACCACATTAAAGTCACCGTATGAGAACAAGAGGCAGATCTCAGCTTTATAACACGAGTGAGAAAGTCTGTGTATTGAGATGGTCCTTTTTGGGGTAAAACGAAACAGTTGTTGTCCCAAGGACATTTGCTGCAGCCACAAATTGCCAGATACCCATAAAAATCCCATTCTTACATATGTTCAATGTCTCAGCTTGAAAAGTTGTCCAAGGATCATGAGACAAAGTATCAGCTTGTTGACAAAGGAACTTGAGCATGGAAGACTCAACAGACAAATAGTCAGGACCATTTGAAGCAAAGCTCACTCACAATCCTGCAGTGCAGCTCTCTGTGGTGGTCTTAATCACCAAAACAGAATATGCTCACTGATCAGGGCACACAATTGCTATCACAAATGATCAAGAGAGGATAAAGGTTCAAACCTTTGGGCAATGGCATCAACTTTAGCTTGCCCAACTCAAACTGCAGCTGGCAATGGGTATTTTAAACAAGAGAGTGACAATTGCTGAACGACCTGTTGCAACATTTGGAAATGTTCCCATGAAGTGAACAGAGACTGGATGGATGAAAAAAACTCCTCTTGGGAAAGAGTCAATGGAAGCTCAGGTAGAGCATCTAATTTCAGTTTCAGTATCTTCATCCTAATTTGCCAGCTCCTGACCGCTGCCTTCTTCTTGAGCCACAATGACTTTGACCTTGTTGTGAGTCTTGTTTTTCTTTTTTGACTTTGACGTCCCTGTAGCATAGAGACTCATATGTATCCAGTCCAAGGTGAAGTCTTTATTTTCACAACCACTACCTTCCCCAGTCGAGCATACATCATAAAAACAGTTCAGATGTTTGACCATAAGGAAAACCTTCCCTTGATGACCTTAGGCAGTGGATATCATGAGTGCCAAGAATCGCTTTCAGTTTCAGGGAAGCTGAAGATGTTTTATCAACATCCTTGAGCAGAACAAAAAAATCGTCTGTTTTTCAGTTGAAAGCAGACATCGGGCATGACTGTCAAGCTACTGACACAAAAGTCATGCATGTCCTTAGCACTTTGAATGAAATGCTCTCCAGACAAAACAGCTCGTGTGATTGCATTTTTTATAGCCCACCACAGGAATCACACAGTGACTTCCCATGGTTGGATCTGAAGAAATGTCAAGTAATTTTTACTCTTTCAAATTTTACTTGCAACTGATTAAGATGGTTGAAAGCATAATGGTTTTTATAATGGGAGGCACAACCATCTGAGTAAATGTGAATGCAAGAAATGTCTCTGGCTTCTGCACATGAAATGCAGTTTTCTAAGACAGTTCTTGTAAAGGAAAAACACAGGCATTCAATGAAACCTGATGATATGACCAATGGGCAGACTGCACCTCATTCTGGAATTTACAGAGATAATTCACTGCAAAATCCACAGTGAGGACAGCATGCCCAGGAGGCATATTTGAACACAGGCCCTGGTACTGCTTTCTTTGCCAGTGAGCAGTTTTGAGGTGTTTAGCTAAACTTAACAAATCCATAAACAAATTTTTTTGTTTACTGTGGATCTTCTGCTAACAAGATTTTTACTACTTTTTTCAGTTTTTTTCCCACCTCTTCCAATCCTTTACAACATACAAATTTTCCCCCATTTGTCTTCTGAAAGCAACAACCAAATCATTTACTCCACAATTTTTACATGCTCTATAAACACAAGCTCTTGTCACATTGGAGCACAAGATTTTTCTTACTAAGTCATCAATATTTGTAATTTTTTCACTCACACTACCACTACCTTTTTTTTTTTTTCAAATACGGATTTATACTTTCCATGGGAAACATGGCATTGGTGCACCTCTCGCATAAACACTGAAGGAATTTTTGTACTCCTTGAAAAAAACACATTGTGAGGTCTTTTGTGTTTAAATGTTGTGAATGAAATGTTTGTATTGCTGTGAGTTTTTTTAAAGTCAATAAATAAAGTCTGTCATTGGTTTTGTGAGGACTTTTTTAGGTGTTGGGCGTCCTCTTTGATTAATGAAATCTACAATATTTCTTTCAAGGAAAGATGTAAATGCTTTTGAATAGGATGGCTTATGGCATTCATAGAATCCTGTTGACTGACGTTAGGGCAGCAGATGGTTGACTTACCATAATTTTTTTTGATAAATTGCAGTTGAAAGTGTCAGCTTGTCACAGCCTTGCTTGAGGGTACGATAAGCCCCTTTCAGCAGTGAGGCGAGGCTGATCTTTGTCTTGTGGCTTGGGGAAATCGAAGCAGCAGCTTTTTGATGATAATATCATTCCATCCTTTTCTCGTTTTCACTGCATCGTTTCTGAGGATGCATGTTGAGCAGTCGTTTTCTCTGACACATAGTAGCTTTCAGCCTGTTTTCATCATCTTTTGCAGTCTGTTCCCTTGTCTTTTTCTGGTTCTTTTTTGGGAGTTGAGGTAACTTTGTCTTCAGCAGTTACGACTTCCTTCTTCAAATGGGCTCTGGTGTAAGGGAAGAAAGTGAAGATAGAAAACACTAGTAAATTTGATGGTAAGGTAAAAAACAAATAGGCCTATATAATGCAACTCAAATGATAGAGCAAAAGCTATCTGTTTCATTAATTATATATTATGTGCATGCATAAAGCATTACTGTATAACGTCCGTGGTTGTACACTGCATGGTAACAGAGACCAATGGACACATAAAAATTCAGCCCGCAACAATGTCATTTTATATTGTATCCAGGGCTGTTGTTTAAGTGATTTCTACTTCTGCATTATTCATAATGAGAAACAAAACTAATACATGTACCATACAAAGAATGCATACACACGTCATAGCAAAGACAGAAGTAATCTATAAAAAAAGTCTTTTGTAGTTTGAAAAACTAGAAGAAAATAGATTCTAAACTCTAACAATGTAGTCATGTGCTTCATTTTGAAAAAGTCTAAACATTTTTAATTTGATTACTGCTCCCCTAAATTTAAAATGAATTAAAAGTCAAGACCCATCAAATTTGTGCCAACATAAAAGAAAATAAGAGATTCTGTCATTAATGTGGAGAGAAATGACAATTAATATTTACCTCCTTTTCTGCTGGCTCTTTCTTCCCACTTCATATCATGTGATATAAACGTTCTCACTTTCTTTGCTTCAAGTTCAAGGTGAAAAATCAGTGTTCTAAGCCATAGACTATGTTTCACCTATAATTAGTAGAATGGACTTTCTAGCAATGCAATTATGATGTATGTTTTTGCAAAGCTAATGTATACAGTCAAACTTCTGGATAACGACACCCCTGAATAACGATAATCCCTGGACAGCGACATTGACCTCTGGTCCCGATTTTTTTGCTATATATTATTAGTAATAAAAACCCCAAAATAGTGACATACATTTTAGTAAAACCCCTGTTTAGCGACATCGATATAGCGATAATCAGCAGTTGACACCCATGCCCTATACAAAAATTCCAGCCAAATCAGCAACTACAGAGGGAAAATGGCGTTCCAGCACTGTTTACAATCAAAACAATGAAAATACACATCGGAGAGTGAAAGCATAACTGGTAAACCCTTTGTCAGCAGGAAAAATACACATTCTAACGTGGTTGGGACGTGTCTTATCACAGGCACTGGCCCGCCCATCGTATCGTTCTATTCACGGAAGTCTGACCACGCCCCCTTTTTCCGCCATCTTGAAAACCTCGGAATAATAACACCCCTGGATAACGACATAATTTTCCGGTCCCGGGCGATGTCGTTATCCAAAAGTTTAACTGTATGTAATTCTTAAGTTTTCCATAAGTGTTTCCTGACATGCTGCTTTGAGTCATTTTAATGAAAGCTTTGCACATGTCTGCTTTATGTATACGTATTATGTGTTTTTCCCACTGTTTACTTATGGCATATGTTGTATAAATATATGATTGTTATATGTATTTGAAAAATTTGATTAGCATTAAAATTTATTCGTTTCAACTTCGTTTGCCGCCAACATTTTGAAAAGTACAAGGATACCTTAAATAAAAAATTTGCATTTACCATATGTATATGGGACTTTTTCTGTCCAGTGTCAGTCACATTCTTTGACCATTACACTACATAAAGCAGACCGAGCTCTTCTATGTAGAATGTTGCATGTACTACATTACTACTATAACTCTGTTTGTTTATGCAGATGATTGAAGCAATCTGTATTCTGCATTGATGCTGTAGTGACAAAAACATAGATTGTCTGTCCTCTCCAGCTCCTGTAGTGCCTTTGATGATTGAAATTACATGTAGCCTACGTATGTTTGATGTGCATGACCTATTGCTATTTGTAATGTTGATCTAATTGTGAAGATGATATGCTGTACAAAATGTGATTCATCAACTGCATTCAACTGTCAGTTACCACATATTTATTTTACATTTGATATGCTCTGTCAATGAAATAACAAATGCCGATAAAAATGTATCTGTCGTTCTTATTCAACCCAATGTACATTTTTCTTCTTTGCCTTTTAATTTCTGAAAATTTGACTCTGTGTTTCCCTACATATTTTCATCTTTGATATGAAAACCTGAAGTATCTAACTTAAGATCTCAAATTTATTTTATCAATGTAATAGTAGTATAGGTCTTGGGCATGTCTAGGACAGACCTTTTTTTTATTTTTTCATCACTCGCCCAAGACCCCCTATATGGGGGTAGAATTGACTGTTTTTTCGAACAACTTCAATATTTTTAAAAAATCAGCCCAAGACAGTTTCGGTTTCTGTTTCGGATATAGCCCCTGGGCGAGTCTAGGACAGACCACTTTTTTTTATTTTCAAATTTAACTACATTTTACCCTTATTTTAACCATTTTGAGGGGGCCTTTGTATATTTTTTATTT
>JBCEWB010137425.1:0-10000 GCA_039654565.1 Peronia peronii | reverse complement strand
TTCTGATTCCGTTTTGACATGACATAGCCGGCCTTGTCTCTGGTACATGGACAATCAGAACAACTTTTGTTACATTTGCTGCAAGGTCCTTGAAAAAAGATCTGACATTCTGTGCCATAGCTGACAATGCTATTTCAGCCACGACTTGGTCAGGCCTCTTACGAAAGACCCTCAGAACTGACCGAGTGTACTGACTCTAGGACCGACCTGCCCGCACGGAGAAGCTAAGAAGTCAGGAACCCATTGAACATAACAGGTTATGTCAAATGTTACGTGACCTTCAGTATGGCCTTAGCCAACCAGACATTGGTGAATAGACTTGATGGAAGAAAGGAGGTCAAGGTGACATACTCTAGGGCAGATCGGGTGTTGTCTCAATAGCGCTGACCGAATTTAATCAACTGTTAACTTACGCAGAGTGCCAAACAAAAGAAAAAAAGGGGAGGGGGTAGGGGGGAGTGAGAAAAGAGGAAAGGGAGAGAATATGAACAATTCAAAATTGGAGGGGAGACAATGATGACGAGAAGGTGCAGTTTAAGAAGATTATAGTCAAAGAAATGCTGTCATTCCAGAAACAAGAGAGACAGAAACTGCAAACCATCTGTTCCTCAGATGTTCGTAGGGCCACACGCCAGCTATGGAGTAGGTTGCAGAGGCGATCATACAGCCTCACAGCTCAGATGGGCAGGCCATGTGACAAGAATGTCAGACACCGCCTACCAAGGAAAGTTTTCTATGGAGATCGAGATTGAAACAGAACATGAGGTGATTAGAAGCTCCGTTTCAAGGATGTTCTCAAGCGTCACATGAAAAACTGCAATATAGATGTTACCACCTTGGAGCGAGCTGCTAAGAACCGTACAGAGTGGCGCGCAACAATCAGAGGAGCTAAGGCCACAGTAGAGAGAAAGAGGCAAGAATCATATGAAAAGGCTCATGCCACCAGACATTTCCCTCCAACTCAGACCGAATTTCAATGTGGATGTGGCAGATATTGCAGGACAAAAGCAGGCCTCCTTTCACATCAACGTCCCTGTCAAGTTTGACTTCCTATCGCAGTCTTCAACGAAACTGATGGATACCCGACGACGACGAGGTTGCAACAAAGAACGTACTGTGTGTCGTATTTTTTTACCCCAAAAGATGCAGACCTCGGACTGGGGCCCAGGATTAATGTGTGAGCTTTCTTACTTTAGTAAGGTGGCGACTGAATCTGATGTTATCAATTCTGTCAAGAGAAACAGAATGGTGAGAAGCGAACCGCCTCACTTCCTGTCACTAATCACACTTGAGATCGCTCACAGACACAGGTGTTAGTCAAAATGAAAATATGCATTTTAGGATTAAGTAGTAGTAGTAATAGTCAATTCTGAGATAGAGAGAGCATATTACCATTCCATTCGTGACGACGCAATCGATAAAATCAGAAACAACCATCAACTTACCAAGATAACACCTCGATTGTTTCTATTATTGTATTTCATCTAGCACTATTTGATGTCAGGCACTCCGTGGTTGTCATGTACAACTGAGGTAAGGAAAAGGTGTATAGGACAGGTAAGTAATGCGGTATTTGGGAAAGGTACGGGACGGGGTATAGGACAGGCAGGAGAATGGCTCTGGGGATAGGTGAGAGATGGATCATGGTGATTGTCCGTCGCAAGCCGACGATGATGGCGATTGTGTGTCAACGATGGGAGCGTAACTGGCTCGGCAGCCCAAGGCTGGAAGCACACACGCACCGACAAGTCTCACAGATACGAAGGATCATGCTGATATAGATAAGATCATAAGATCTGTGATAAAAGGGGCGCATAATGATGGGAGGAGGATGGGGTGCGCAGAACAGAAAAGAAAAAATGGTGTGTGGGATAGGAAGAAACATAGACACAGAAGATAGGTGGCTGCTGGACTCCGTGTATAGGATAGGCAAAAAGACATTAATGCTCTCAAGATAAGTTGCACAAGTCTAGTGTAAGTTGATGTTATGGGAGATATACAATTGGTTACTTCACTTCATAAAGCCTGTTTAAGTGGAAGTCAAGGTCTGATACTAGATCTAATAACTTGGAAGACCTAACAGCATTCGGGTATTCTGCTCCGGTTATCGGACCATGGAAAAACATAATGTGTGCCCATTTAGCTCTGTCTTAAGTATCTCCTTAAGTAGGCAATGGCTCAATGCTCACGAAAAGCTAGTGGGCACTGAATTACCTTCCTTGGTCATACTTCTCTGCACTTGACTGAGATTTCTTCACAGACTTCAGTCCTGAAAGTCGGCCGATCGACCGACAAATTCAGGCAACATCTTGCAAGTCATTTTTTTTTCTCCGTCTGGATGTCCTTGGTAAAAAAAACGTCTACCTAACATTAATAAGAAAAGAAGTGTCTTTTATACAACACGACTGAAACAGCCACTGTGCGGACTCTGCGAACGAAACAAGAAATGACAAGCTGGACGCTGAATGGTTTAGTGGAACAGTTTAAAAAATGATCACTGATGTACCTGGGTAAATTTGCAGAATAAATCTTAAAAAGCAAAAAGATATTTGTGAATATAACAGATAAAAAAGGAAAAAACTGATAATCGAATTGTGATGAAAAGTACAAAGATTGTATAAAATTCTGAAAACTTTGCCTTGAGAACAAGAGAGGACTTTTGTAGGACAATTTCTTTATTTCTTTATTTATTTCTTTATTTCTTTCTCTATTTATTGATCTATTTCTTTCTTTCTTTCTTTATCTATTTATTTATTTATTTACTTTTTTTAAAAAGTATTATGAGAGTTTTACTTTCTGCCATTATTTTTCAGATCCTGAGTAAAAACTTTGTTCTTCAAATAATCGGATCGCGGACACAGCCACTTCAGTGCAAGGTATTAGTTGTATGTTGTATGGCAACAGTATGAATTTACTATTATGACAATGATGATTGACAGGATTATTTGTAAAGATGTTACATTTCTAATTCGTTTTTTTTCTCTTACATTCCTTTGGATAATAGAAAACGGCAGAGAAGAAACCAGGCCGGAGAATTTAGAAACCCATGTGATCTATTTTTCATCTTTCTCTTCTGAGTGTATGTGTATACGTGTGTGTGTTGTGTTTTTGTATGTGCGTTTTCTTCATTGCAGTATCAATAACCGTTCGGCAGTCTGTCTTGACATAAAAGCGAAATGGTCGATGATGATAAAGGGGTGATTGGGGGAGTGGGGGGGGGGGGGGGGAGAGAAAGGGAAAGAGAAGACAAGAGAGAGGAAGTGAAAGAGAAAAAGCAGGTGACCAAAAACGAAGGAGAGAGATGAGAAGGTAGGTGAGAACAAGAACAAATAGGAGGAGGGGGAAGAGAGGGAAGAAAATGAAGAGAAGGAGAAAGCGGAGTAGAATATGGAATAAAGAGAGAAGAGCGACGAAGAAGAAGAGGAAATATATCGGCCTAGCACAGATGGTCTGTGTGAAGAGTTGCTAATTTCACCAACGACCTCAGTGACAGATGAAAGTGGGGAAAGAGTCAAAGAGACTGGAGTAGAAGAAAGAGGAGGAAGATAATGAGAATTAAAAGAAAATGAAGAGAAAGAGGCTAATACGAAACAGCAAGAGGAAGGAGAAGAGAAGGCACAGAAAGACAGAGAGGAAGAAGAAGAGATAGAGAACGTATAAAAGAAGAGAGGGACGGTCTCGGTAATTCTTTCAATCTCCTGGAGGTGGCTATCTCAGGAGGAGAGACAGAAGAAATGGGAAAAAGAAGACATATCTACAATGACTTCGTTGATGGTGAGAACTCTACCACCTTTTCCTGTCCACAGTCAAATGGACATCTGTCTGACGCCCGAGATAGGGTCAGTTACGTGGACAGTTCAGAAACTACTGGTCACTCGGGGTCAGTGTCACCAGCTGTTCACATGTCCGTCCTCCTGTGATTAATTGACGTCTGTGCGATGTCCAGTGACGTGTGCGTGGCCCCTGTGACTCAGGATAGCTGGCCATCAGATGGACAGTCAGATCGGAGTCACAGCTCTTCTGTTTTCCTAGACAACAATGTCCACACCACAAGGAGTACAGTTACTGCCAACAAAAACCTGTCGAGATAACTTCCACTAGGAGGTTGAAAGACGTATTACAGAACGTAGTTACTGCCACAGGCGTGAAATGTGTTGGTGCTCTTAAAATGAGATTGGGTGAAATAAGACAAGAACGGTAAGATAGGATAAGATTACTTGAGATGAGATGAAATAGAACAAGATAAGATAATCTGAGAACAAATGAAAAAAGATACGATGAGATAAGCTGAGATGAAGTGAGAATGAATATGATTAGGTAAAATGAGATTGTTCACATGGGGACATCAGTTTCTTTTGGTTTCACGTAGGTAACAGAGAATACAATGTTCAGTCTCATACGCCCCCAAAAAGTCACCAAGCTATCAAATGGCAGCAATAATACAGCCCACGCTGCATATATATATATATAAAGCCACATTGATATAAAGTCTCATTACTTTTATACCGAAATCAGACTCTTGTAGCTCCAATACTCTTCATCTTCCAGTATGCATGCCAGGCATGAACAGTCACAGCAGAACTTGAGAGGTAAAATCAGGCAGTAGAGACAGCATTTTTAATGCTTTTGTTCCTTTTCCGTTTGGGTATGTGATACCCGGACCGCGTGACAAATATGGAATATCGGCGAGACCACCCAGCAACTCATCGGTCCAGTTGAAGATCTGCCAACAGTCAAGAGCAGGAGGCTGATGTGATATGACCACATAACGAGATCTACCGCCCTTTCAAAGACCATGAAACATGTGCGGAGGGGGGAAAAGGGAGAGAAAAAGAAGAAAACAGAAGAATGGAAGATGAAAAGGTTGACGGACCACATAGTAGAGTGGGCGGGAAAATCTTTTGTGGAGACCCGAGCGAGAAACAGAGATTGTGTGTTTGTTTGTATTGGACTTGAACGGCACATCAGCACGATCACGGCTATATTGCGCCAGGTTAAACTGCTAAATGCATAGTTTGCTCCAGCACACATTTTCTTTGCATAGTATGGTAAAGCAGGGTTAAGATGAGATAAGCTGAGATGAAGCCTGAGTTTTCACCGCCTGCAAGAGGGAACAAAGAACCTACTTATACTTATATATCCCTCCCCCCCCCGGCCGGGGGGGGGGGGGTGAGAAAAGGAGAAACATTGATGCACAGATTATCCCAGAGATGTCACAATGACATCATCCTGCGTAAGGGACGCAAGGCAAGACATGGTTATACCATCAAGAACAACCACTATTTAGAAAGTCATCCAGTCGGAGAAAGATCACAGACCTAGAGTTCCATATTTTTTGTACTTACCGAAACACCGATTCGATTCAAGATTCACAGGTATGGTTTAAAACTCCGGAAAAATCTATTATTCTAGATTTTCACATCTTTGACAGTAATTTTTTCCAACGTTAGCACTTAAATGGGTCAATCATTTGAAATCACTCATGACTGTTATAAGTCGCAAACAGGCCTGAAATTCAGTTTAGGCTCTGGTTGTTAAAAATTTTTCCCTTTGCACAAAAAGGATTTTCTTTCATTTGCTAAGTTTATTCTTTCCTCTCCTCGACTCCTGGTCTCCAAGAACCTGTCTCGGAAAGGAGGTCATAACGAAATAGGTCACCATGACGTCACAGAGTTGACCTTCTTTCCCGCGGCTCTCGTAATGTCCAGTGTCCAAGGAAAGGCGCTGCCCTTCGTCACATCAAGCAGGTGTATGTGTGTGTGTGTGTGTGTGTGTGTGTGTGTGTGTGTGTGTGTGTGTGTGTGTGTGTGTGTGTGTGTGTGTGTGTGTGAGTGTTGGGGAAGGGCAGGGAGAAAGGGAGGGGATAGCGGAGCAGAGGCCGTGTCGTTTGCCAAGTCACAAGTTGACCCATCGAAATGCCAAACGTTCTCAAGCTGGAAAAGAAAGGTGCCCATGCTGTGTTTTAAATACCTAGGCAGTCAACGTGATCAGCAAACTTGGATTATGAATAAGCTTATCTCACCGCCTCTCTTATCTCGCGTTTTTCTCTTTTGCAATGAACCATTTTTTCCACTCTGTCCCTGTCTCGTTCTCTGTCATACTCGTATTTTTCTCTCTTTTACTCTTTTTTCTCTCTTGTTTCTCTCACTTTCTAAATGTTCTCTTTCATCCTTCCTCTTAAGAGTCTGCAATTTCTCTTTGTTCCTTCTTCACGCTTGTCTGCTCTCTCTTCACCCTTTGCCCACCCTCTCTCTCTCTTTGTATCTATGGATATATATGTGTGTGTGTGTGTATGTGTGTGTGTCCACCCACAGTCCATGTTCGACCACTCAAAACCTCCTCTTCTTCTAGTCCTACTTATGTTCGCCTATATATCCCTCACCTCTGCTTTCTGTCTCTCTCTTTCTCTCTTTCACACCGTCCCCCCCCCTCTTTTTCTCTTTTTCTTTCTCATTTCCTCTTTCTCTGGTCTCATAAGAATTTCTTTCTTTCCCCCTTGGATTGTCATTTAAAACTTTGACCGCGAACAAAGCAGGCACAGGAGACAGAAAAAAGGTACAGATTAGAGCCACAAAGAGAAAGTGGAAACCCCCAAAGGAAAAAGAGAAAACCCCGTTAAATATGAAACTCCAACACTAATAAACCACGAACATTTTCAAAGCACTCACATGGAAAAGTTTCCTCCTTAAAATGCCCTCACCCAACAATAGAATCCATCATGGCGTCCTATATCGTCATTCATGTAATCATTGTAAAGCAGACCCTTCGTCCAAGCTCTATGCCACGAATATAAAGGGTGTAACCTACTGTCAATCTATGTCAATCAAGATTTGATCTAGGTCGGATCAGGAATAGACCGACGCTGCTGGTTAAGGATTAATTATTTAAACACCTGGGAACAATGTAAATGGCAAAATATTTTAGACAGCTAGAACTGTTTTAGATTCTGTTTGCCTACAGGGTGCTGGATACAATGTCGGGGTTATATCGATCTGATGGACCACAAAGGCAGAAAAACTAGACCGCAAGGTAATAATTTCTGGCGGAGATTAACGACAGACAACTTTGGAAGGTAAGAAGTACAAATCTGTGACCGAATATGAGGTTGAGGATAGAAATAATGTCAGAATTGCTATTAAACCCAGTCATTTCTGCAACAGCAGACTTTGCTGAGACGAGATTTTTCTCGATAACAGACTTTGATGCTGAGAACACATTTTTCTACTGAATACAGATTTTACTTCTGACAACAGATTTTGTTGCTGACAACAGACTTTTGCTGCTGGCAACAGATTTTGCTGCTGACAACAAACTTTGCTACTGAGACAAGACTTTTAGGCAACAACAGACGTAACTGCGGAGACAAGACTTTCCTGACGATAACATACTTTTTTCTCTAAACATTAGGCGTTACTACAGGTTAACAGTAGTAATACTCTACTCTTGAAAATATGACAGAATGTACAGTTACAGGATGATTTATTTCTGTCATCAGCGAAACGTTTATCAAGTCGAGTTGACACAATGTTTCATGAATCTGCCTTGTTGCGATGCTATTCATGATATGTCTGTCTATATGCTTGTAAATGGTAAATGTTCCTGCATATACTCTGTTTCTCATCAACTTTGAATAAAATTTCCTTCTGAGAACAACTAAAGTTTATCTTATCTTAATTGATTATGTCTTGTCTTATCTTACCATATCTTATCTTATTTTGGCTCATCTTTGTGGTGTCGGTGGCCTAGTGGTTGGGTCGTCAGACTCGGGATCTGAAGTTCCGGGTTCGAATCCTGACAGGTCCCGACATTTTGTCCTTGGGAAAGACAATTTACACACATTTCCTGACTCCACCCAGGTTTGAATGGGTATTCGACTATAGGCAGTGAACGATATTGTTAGGCTGATAAGGATTTGAGCGCCTAACGGCAGGCCGCCTTGTATGCTTCCCAGGAAGCTGAGAACGTTTATGAATGTCTTCTTTGGGTCTGTCGGGGTAATAATAGACTGTAAAGCACTTAGAGCCTGTACTGTACAGGGATAAGCGCTATATAAATACTCTTTGTTATTATTATCTTATGTTATTTTATCATACATTACAGTCGTGTGATCACTCTACAGAGTCACTCCTCTTTATTTAGCCATGATATATTTTTTTTATTCCTTTTACATTTCTCCTTACAAATGATAAATGTATGACCTTCTATACTTACTCTTGCTGAGGGCAATAAAATATAAGATGGCTGCATAACGTACAAGTCTCTTTGTTTCGTGAGCCTGTAATTTCGAGATAACCACCATTAAGGAGGTTGAAAGAAACTGCACCAGTTTAAAAAAAAAAAAAGTCATAATCTTTTTTTTCAAGTTTGAAGAGAAAAATAAAGAAAGAAAGATGAAAGAAAAGAAGAAAAAAAAAAGAAAGAGAGAAAGAAAGAAAGTAGGATGGAAAGAAAGATAGAAAGAACGAGACATGAAAGAAAAAGAGTCCAGGCAAGCATTTGACCACTAGGCCAGATCATCTCTCTACATAACTCTCATACGCACAGTTTTATGGGTCACACAGAAAATCTATAAGCTCTGGGTGAAAAAACTTCAATTGATAAGGAGATCCAACAGGTTCATAGAAACTGTGCTTGTCTGCGAATACATTAAATATCGACGCGCTCCATTGGTGTCCTATCTTTGACTGCTGAAGGAACATCTAAGGGAAACAACCAGGAAAATATCATTTATACATCTTGAGATGGCATTTAATTTCTCTTGCGAGTCTCGTGTTTCGGCAGGCATTTGAACTGATGACAAAAATGAAAATTATTTGTACTTTTTAACTTGATTTTGATATTCAGTCCAATGATATCCATCACTACAGACAACGCTCCAAAGAAACATCTTTTATGTCAAGTCAAAAGACATTCAACCGATCATTGGATGCGAGTTAATTAATATAAACATTAATCAAATTATGCAATAAAGCAAACATATAAATTGTTAATAGGGTATTGCTGTGCATGAAAGAAATCATCATCATCATCATCATCAATATCAATATCGAAGTTCCTGTTTTGCCAGAACTGTTCTTTTTGATAGATGTCACTGAAAGAGATTTATGGGTAGTCCTACTGAAATTAAAATATCCCGTTTAGAAGATCTGACTGAAAAAGAATATTGACGGCACTGTCCCATTTAAAAGATGTTACTTTCTGCTGTGTTAGAACTGTCCCGTCTGACAGAAGTCTCTGACAATGAATATCGATGATCACCATTATGCCAGCACGGTTCCGTTTAACAGATGCCAGTAAAATAGACTAACAGAACTGTCCCCTTTAACAGAAGTCACAGAAAGAGAAAATCAATGTTTCAGTTGAGTTAGCACTGTGACATTTAATTTCGCGCCTAGAGATGTAGAGATTGACGTCTTTGTAGATATAGATCGAGTGCGCCTGCACTCAGGGCTCTGATGCCAGAAAGTGTACATTCTTGTGTGATAACAGATATTGGATAGTGATGCTGGGGACAGCCAGATTCCTATTCTTGTAGGTGTCATAATCTACAACATTTATTAGATTTATGTCTAAAGCAACACACTTTGTTTGTTTGTTTATTTGTTTGTTTGTCTATTTGTTGGTTTGTTTCCACAAGGTGAGTATGTTTCGTTCTACTGTAGAGCAGCTGACAACCAAGGTATGGATTTGCATAGTGACGTCACGATAAGGGCGTGGTCAATTGATCGCGTGTTTCTTCTTAGAGCATTTTTTTTTCACATTTTATCTGTTGTGTAGAGTACTCGTGAATGTGTCAGCTAGAGCCGAGGGCGTTTATTGTACTGTGATCTTAGTGAGATTGTACTGTAATCTTAGTGAGGGTCGGATGGAGGGAAGGAGGGAGGAGGGAAGGAAAATGCGATGGAGGGAGGAGTGGGTGGATAGATGGATGGATGGATGGATGGATGGATGGATGGATGGATGAATGAATGGATGGATGGATGGATGGATGGATGAATGG
>JBCEWB010137414.1:0-11033 GCA_039654565.1 Peronia peronii | reverse complement strand
TTGAACCGATACTCATCTGTTCTAAAGAAAAAGGGACTCTCTCTCTCTCCCTCCCTTTCTCTCTCTCTCTCTCTCTCTCTCTCTCTCTCTCTCTCTCTCTCTCTCTCAACCAGAAATCAAATCTTTATAAGGATGAAGAAGAAAGACAATGCGTTAACTGGAACTGGAACTGAAACTCCCGATATGGCACCGCCCCTCCGGGGCACGCCGAAAGGGACCGAAGCTCAGAACTGGAACTGGAACAATGCGTCAGGGAACAACATAGTAATGTTAACTGACTAAAATAAATGTGCTTTGTACACCAACTGCGTCAAATGTGAATCATCGTTGTTGTAACAGCCGTTCTGCAGTAGCCTATTTCATGTATATATATATATTATATATATATATTTTTTTTTTAGATATATGTGACGCAAACAGGTTCTGTCAAGTGAAGGTCAGTGCAAACAATCTGCCGCTCTGCACGCACTACGATCACTGGTTGCCATTCACTATGAAGTCGCCTAGTCCAACTCCCATTCTTTCGATGGTTATCAAATTGATTTCTCTCCTTCTAAGTTACGCAGGAAAAGTGATCACAGTTTTCTGCAATCGTTACTCCTGATGGTAAAACTGTTACTATTCTTGATAATGGTTGTTGTTCTTTTTTCTTCTTTTAGTCTACAGCTACTTTTCTCTTCTTTTTTTGCCAAAGATGTTGCTTTTGTTGCTATTGTAGCTGTTCTTATTGTCGTCGTAGTTGTCATTGTTTGTTTTTCTTTTTTTCTTTTCTTCTTCTCCCTTTTCTCCTTTTTCTTCTAGTTCTTCTTTCAAGATTTCCTCTTTTTCCCCATATGATTGCTCTTGTTGCACTTTTTCCTATCGTTAATGTTCTTACTGTCTTTCCTGTAATTGTTATATTTCTTCTTTTTTCCTTTCCATCTTCTTCTCTTTCTTGTTTAGTTGATTTATACTTATTTTTCCATTGATATTGTATCTTCCTTAACTGTGAAAAATTCACAAGAAATTTTAATATGAGATATCCTGCTTGCTGTGATATCTTGATTTCTCACACGGAGATCAAAGGAACAGAACATGTTAAAGTCGCCGTTGAAAGAGACAATGTGATCCATCTCTTTATGGAGAGAAAAAGCAACAAGGTTTTGAGGAATATCATATGGTTAGTAGATCTGTTGTAGTATCAGAGGCGGGGAAAATCCCTGAACAGGATTATCATGCATTATTTTCTACTACATGATCTTTATGCTGGAGAAGTGGGAATTACCATTCTGAGCAGTAATTTAATTGTTTGTTTGTTCCTTGTTTTTGTTTTTCCCCGTCTGAACACCATCATGCTGGCAATATTATCTTATTTACAAAATCAGAAATGAATTTGGGTGTTGTTATTGTCACTGTTGTTGTTGCCATTATTGTTGCTTTTCTTCTTCTACTTCTTCTACTTCTACTTCTTCTTCTTCTTCTTCTTCCTCTTCTTCTTCTCCTCCTTTTTCTTCTCTCTTTTCTTTTTCTCTTTTCCTCTTCTTTTTCTTATTTTTTCGCTGGTGGAAAATTTCACCTTTTTTTTACCACAAAATTTAATGTTTGTAAGAGGCTTAGCCTATCCAGCAAATATCTTTATTGTTCTCTATAACATTGTGAATTTTGTCTTTAAATTAATAGTTACCTAACAGTGAGTGCTCTACTTACGCGTACTGCAGTATATTCACTAAAAATGATATTACTTAATTTTTTAAATGTAATGTTGAATTATGATCATCTCCACCCAATTATCACCAAAAAGAAAGACATTGTTCATAATTGTTTTTACAAGTTGTCAGATCTTTTATCCTATTTTTACTTTTTTTCATTAGAGCCACAGTTCCCAAAGCTTGGCAAGATCACAAGAATACAGGGGGGAAGGCGGGTGGGTAAAATACTAGTTGTGGACAAAAAAGAGGTCTTTTCAATTTATGTAACAGGCTTCTTTATAAGTATATCCATGGGGATATTGTTATAAAGGTAAGACAGACAATGAGGTATGGCTTTATTAGAACAACAGATGGATCCGGTGTCCCATTACAATGATTTAACCGTAACATCTTAATGTTTAAGAACTTTGGAGCGAAATTTGATTCATTCTCGTTTCTGTAAGATTGTCATTGCTTATAATAAAACACGGTGATTCGCACTTTTTCTGGTGTTTTTTGTGGCCTTACTTTTATTTGGGTTTTTCTGCTGATCTCATATATTTTGGACACACGCCTTTTTTTTGAAATATTTCTTTTTTTATTCAGCTAGCTCTCTTACTTTTTACAATTTCAAAAGATAATAATTATATTGCATCGCTTCACTCTGAAAAAGCTTATTTTATTCCCTAGGTGGCGAAGGAGACGGCAAAACTAAATCTCGATTCTATCGACACAGGTTTTCAGGGAAAAGACAGTTTGTCAAAGTACGTCGTTGATATTCTTGTGGCTGTTGGTTGAAGTTGTTGGCATCGCGCCAAGATTCTTATGATCGTTTTTTTAGTCGTCATAATGTTTTGTCTTCTTGTTCCGCTGATCACACAGCTCCCCTTAGAGAGCCTGTTCTTGGCTAATGTGTTTGTTATTGTTGTTGTTGTCCAGGACAAGTCCACTGCTCAGTGAGGACACACCCCTGCTGACTCCTCGTCTTGTACAGAGAACCTGGATGCATAATATTCAAGATAATCTCCAGCTGTTGCCTGGGCCGGGTCAGCAGCGGGTTATGCCAATTTCTGAATGAGCCAAACAGTTGTCTTGAAACGCACAGCGCCAGTTCGCGTGGTTTATGAGTAGCTAATGCTTATACTGTGGTCCCCAGTTCCCACTTGCATCCCCACCTCCGTTATGTCTCACAGGGGTGGTAAAGATTAATCGGTCGGTAGGCTTAATAATGTCAAAACGCATGACTGAACCACCACGATCGGAGACTGGACGGAGTCTTTTTTGTTGTCCAGTTATTTAGACTGCTTGTGATGCGATTTATACTCATCAACTCCTTCACGTTTGAGGCACTCTTCGTCAGAAAGTAGGGTCCAAGTTATTAAAGTACCAAGTACAGTTAATATAGTTGAAGTCAAGATCAGGGTTTGTGTGCGATATCTCAATATCGAAGCTGAAATTGAAGGGGACTCTTAACCAGCTGCACTGTTTTTCATGTTGCAAGCTGAATTTCATGCATGTAACTGAAGAATATCTTGATTATTAGAATGAGGTTTCGGAGGAAACAATCTTTAGTCTAATGTTCTAGTGGATTCTCATACACAACCGATGAAAGGCTGAAATATTAGAGATTTTTTGGTTTCGGCACATCAGCACGACTACATCTATATTGCTACCAGCATGGTTGTATATGTTTTGAAATAGCAGAGAACAATCGGAAAGCGAGGTAAGTGGAGTAGTCACACCTTATAAGGAATGGACAATTTTTTTTTAATGAATAAATCATGTACCCAACCTCCACTTTCGTATACAAATCCCTTCCCCTCCCCTCCCCCCCCCCCCCCCCCCCCCTTCAACTCCACCACGCCTTCCTTTGCACAACATAAAAAAAAAAAAAAAAAAAGTAAGAGCTTGGTAGTATCGTGGTGGGAAGTAGTGACATGTCTAAGATGAATGAGAGAAGGCCGGGGAGATGGGAGGGGAGGGAGGAGGAGGAAGAAGGGAGCTAGCATGGACAGGGATAAGCTTGGCCTCACAATTCATGGCACTCCACTTTTAAGTTCTATATCCGAGTCACCCAACACCTCCCTTCCCCCCTCTCTCTCCCGGTCACTTACATCTCTAGAAGTTGTAGTTTTGCTATTACGGCATGTCTCATAGTTCCATCAGCGACATAAACTTTAGTTTTTCTTGCCTTTGAGCTTAGGTCATTTTACTGAGTGCATGTGTAAATGGCATGCTTGTTTGACCCAGAATATGTCCTTAGACACTTGCTAGCTTGTCTAGTTGCCATGGAAATGGCCGCCAACTCGGATTTTATCCTGTTTTTCAAAATCCTCTGTTACCACCATAACAAATCGGTCCAAACTTGTACGTCATTTTAACATCAAATATCTCAAAAATGACACAAGCAAATTGAAGTTTTATTGATAGTTTTTTGTTTGTTTGTTTTAATTCCATTATCAAATATGTACAAAATTAGCATCTTTATTCATCGAACATTTTTTTTCTGAAGAAGTGAAAGAGATGAATAAAGAGCCTCTGCCACTTTTTTTTATGTCAAGGAAGGTGTGTGTGTCTCAGGGTCATCCTTTTCGAGGTCAACGTGAAATGATTCACCATCTCTCTCTATCCTCTACTCTTGTGGTGCATTTCTCCAAAGATAGATTCCTCCAGTCCTTGATGTCATCCATCCACATTCTTCGCTGTCTTCCTCTCGCTCGTTTTCGCTCTATCCTCCCTTCCAGTATATCCTTACTTATGATGTTATGTCGTTTGATGTGACCAAAATATTGTAATTTTCTTTTTTGAATTGTTGTCCGTAGTGTAGGTTAGACTTTTAGCATAGTACAAAGATCTTTGTTGGTCTTTCTTTCCGTCCAACTTTCTGTCAAGGAAAGTGTGTAGACGAAATGATATGAAAATGTGTTGTTAGGTTTTGGCGGAGATGGAAAAATAAGACCAAAAAAAGGTTCGAGGTTTCGAGAAAAAGTAAATGGTTGGGGAGGGGAGGGAAACGGAGGGGGGGGGGGACAATTTCAATTTGCTGATCAAACACCATTATTTGACAGCACTGTTGATGCCAAATGTTTTCTAGCTGGGGAATGGAAACAAGAGTCAGATACAAATTCTAAATACCTATTGTTGCTATGCTTCTTGTCTTCTTACTCATAGCTACTTTTCTAGACATTCCTTGCAGAGAACAGTAGCCCCCTCCAGCACACGAGCCGATGGATGAATAGGCACAGTAGTTATGTCTTGATAAGTTCATATTATAATGAGAAAGGGATGCCGATTTGGGAATAATTGGGCTCTGCTTCTTCGTTCTGTTGTTTTCTGCACTGTATTTGCGCCTCTGTTATCGAAGGTCTTGATATCCATGAAGAAAATGTTTCTCCACAGATTCGTGACTTGGCTGTGAGGTTTCCACATTGTGATGTTCATGCCATGATCTTTTAAATCTCTCTTCAGAATGATACATCAGGCATATCGATACGTTCACTAATGGTTTAATTTTTTTTTTTCAGATGACCGTGTAATGTTACAAATTTTTTTCGACGTCTATGTGGGCAGTATGGTGTGGCCATACATTTTACAGGTTTTGAATCATAGGTAATTCAATGTTGATCAAGAATGCATTCTCACGGGCCCACATCAGTTTACACGAATTATATTTTTACATCCTCCATGAGGTCAAATGTACATAAAACTATCCAAGAGTTTTGTTGTTGTTTTTTTCGTTTTGTTGTTGTTGTTGTTATTATTGTTGTTGTTGTTATTGTTGTTGTTGTTGTTGTTGTTGTTGTTGTTTTCTGTGCAGTGAGAACTGGCAAATCTTATTACATTATCTGAGCAGCAAGGAATCAATATTATGTATTAGAAATTTATCTCCTATTTTTCAGTTGTAAGAATCGTGTTCGTTTCCAAAATAAACAACTTTCTTCGGGCTGGGACCAAATGTTTTGAATAGCTTTAAAATTGCAAAAGTGAATGACTAAATTCCGATTGTTACCATTTTTCTGACATGATTTCGACACAATGAATTTCAGACAAGGCTGGGGTGGGAAGAGGAATGGGAGAGCAGCCATTCTGGCCATAACTCATTTAATGAACAGTAAAGGTGGAGGATTGAAGAGAGCAACGGGACAGAGACGTCACGAAATAATGTCCCCTACCTTTTCCAAGGGTTTTGATCAAGACAAATGTGATTGGTTTAGAGTGACACATCGTGCTCAACCAGTCCGTCTATTGTTTGATGAGTATTACTGGTGGCAATAAATCGATCACTTTTTGTCTCTTTTCCATCGGATTGTCTTTTCTTTTTTTATCTCCATATCGCTACCCTGACAGTTTGAGGAAGACAAATGGCCGCCAATATGAGTTGAAAGAGAGAGCAAATGGCGAAAACGGGGGGAAAGTGGAGAGGTGGTGGAAGAGAAGGAAGAGGTGGGGAAGAGAAGTGTGAGTTTAGTAGTCTGAAGGTAACATTGGCCAGGATAAAACCAGACGTAATCGCCAAGATCAGCAGTGCTCTTACCAGGAATTGTGACTGCATCAGTTGAGCGGTAAGTTTACAACTATTGTTACATAGTGTCCGGCAGATATTGACTGTATGAGCTAAGAAATAGGGATGAAACTTAGATGAGTAAAGAAGAACGATGACGTCTATATCCCAATGCCCGCTGTCTCTTATACTCATTCTGATAGAAGCTTGGAATATCCAGTGGATTCTGTGAAATCTTTGAATCTGTTTACATGTAAAAGTCAAGGTAATTTGCTAAATGGTTACTTGTTCTTAAGACCTTTTCTACGATTTATTTGAGATCAAGATTGTAGATCACTTCCAAGTATTTATTGTGTTCCCACTCACGATCATGAGATACATGGCATTTTCAAGCAAAAGATCAAACAGCTATTGAACTATTACACCGTGTTAAATAAGCGTTTCTCATTTGATCTGAGCATCTTCAGTTTGCATGCGACAGAAGAAATGAACACTTCATTTCATGTATATTACGCACAGGTTTAGCTGACAAAGCAGTGACACGGTGTTATTGTGATTTTATGCGAACGCCATGCCCTGAACCTGTATTTTACATCTTGTTATTAAGTCTGTTAAGGTCAAGAGATTTATTCTGGTTTGAGTGTTACAAGGTAACATGAGACGTTCAGAATACGGATCTACATACCATTTGAAAGACAAGGAAAAGACGTTAATGAATGGGATGCCAACACTTGAGTAATTGTGTTCTTTTATCTATCACACCTGTATAACATTATCTAACATGTCGTGGTAAAGTGATGATTTGGGGTAGGGGCCATTTATAAGATGAGTTATCCAATGTTGCTCTTTTCTGAGTTCTTATGCCATTAACTGAAGGCTGCTGTTGCCATGCTCTTGTCAGTGTTAATAATGTCTCATGACCGATGAGATATTTTGTTTCATTGGCCCTAGTTCTATCTTTGACATCCTCCCATATTATGGCAACTGTTCACAAGAGCTTTAACTTCGTACTGCTTATTCCAGCACTGCTTTTCAGATATCGGAAATGAGAAGTAATGATGGTATCTTTACGATCATGTCGCTTTAAGGGAGAGTGGGAAAAGGGTTGGGTTGTTTGTTTGTTGTTTTTTTTTTTTTTTGGGGGGGGGGGGAGGGGGGAGACAGGAAATCAGTAGAAAATTGCTGAATGACTTATCAATATCCAACTGGACGATAGCAGTCCGTATTCAAGAAGTTATCGTAACTCCCTATGACTTGGCTGCTGCACCAAGACATATCTTATTACTACACGATATACATGAAGTGCACGTAGACGTTGAAAACGGCCTAAGCACAGTCAGACTTTACTGGTGGCTTGACTCTTCCCTGAGTTACTAAAGCGAAAAAATGTCAGACAACTTCCCACTGGAGCTTGAAAAGCGAAATATATACCGAAGCGAAAAAAGTGCTTAACTCCATTGAAGTTACAACTTCGTGAAAACACAGAGCCTGAGGACTTTGAAGTATTTGCCGCTGTATCTTCCTGTTCTAAGTAGGAATCACACAGCTAGTGAAGGCTGTTCTTAGCCGGGTTTTAGAGTTTCAACATATAGTGGAAAACATGGTAGATGAAATAAATGTTCCATAAAGACAGGCAGGCTTTTGGCAGAAAAGATAAAGCAGCGGCAAAAAGCGATTACACTCCCTTGATGTTAGTGAGCAAGCGTGGAAGAAAGTTGCAGAGTGAATGAGCATTACAGCACAAACACTTGTCCTTATGGCACTGAATCTAAGGTGCGTGATGCTAAAAATGTCTCTTGTTTGATTTTCCGTAATCAACAGCCAATAATCTAACTAACGGACTGAACCCTCCCCCCCCCCCCCAAAAAAAAAAAACACAATTTAAAAAAGAGGGGCAGATTTTCATGGGATCGTACCATTTTCCCAGTTTGCCTATTTATATATTTCTTAGCAGCTTGGACATACTATCAGAATGGCGAAACGTGGAACAGTCAGCGACCATTGCACAGATTTATGTAATATAGGAGTTGTAATATGTACGTTGTCTCTGCTTGCACAGGTAGACAAGACATACACGACACATCGACAAGATGGCTATGTGCACTCTGCTTGCTGCGCTGAGCGTCCTTCCTCTGGCCAGTTCCATGTATCTCAGTAAGTTGATCAATAGTTAAATGATTAGAGTTAAGTTGTAGGTGCCGGTATTCATAGACCTCCTGGATCACCTTCATTTCACCCTCGTGCTTCAATTTGACCAGCTTTGGTCACTAGAATAGGATAGAATGTCCCATTGTTGCAAACGAAGCTGAATTTCTGCTTATGGTCTCAGTGTCGTGAACACATTTTTTTTTTTTTTAATAGCAAGAGCAGTTAAATATCACTGCCACTCGCGATTAGTATAGGCTGGTATTTTACAGTGGTAAGTGGCACTTAAAATTGTTCAATTTATTACTGCCACTTGTAAAAATACGTTTTAAAGACTGTGTCCAATTTTGGACTATCAAATATATTGGAACGATAAGTAGTCCTAAAGAAACTTACTAGCATGAAATAAAGTTTAAGAAATACGAATAAATCTACTGGAAAGTGAAGAAAGTGAGATAGTTTAAATCAGAGGACTTGCTGAGTTGTCAACATGAAAACGCCACTAAATAAAATGGGTTGATGACAGTCTGAAGTTTGTCCCTATGTATTCGATAAGTTAAAATTTTTGGGCCAGTAACATTGGTAATAGTTGGCATTTTATTCCATTTCTCAGGAGAAGCAATTCGTCTTGGCAGGATATCAATGTTTAACTCCATCTATAGTTAAAGGGCACCAAAAATTAAGTGTAGTGGTGTTATTTTACACAGTGGCATAACCTCTGGTGAGAATTTTATACAAACTTGCTCACACTATATTGAAAAAAAAATCCACTTCACCTTAGTCATTTCTAACAGGAAATCTTGCATGGTTCTCTTCCGCTTTCTAGACCCAGCCATGGGCACCTTTGACGTTCCAAGTTACGACGCACCAGACATGAAGATCTTCAGAAGGAACGCATTTGGTCAAATTCAAGCATTTGATGGTAAGGATTAAAAAAAAACGTAGAGGGGGGAGGGGGGAGGGGAATGACAAATGTTTCTTCTTCGTTGCTTTTTAGACTCCATGAATTGAACTTTGAGGTGTTGCACAGACATAGGCGATAGAGAGTCTGTAACGACGCTTATCAATAGAAACAAATGAATAAAGCTTTTTTCCGGATGACCTGTGTTCCCTTAGGTTTGTCTCGGAATAGCAAAGCATGCGGAAGAATAAACATAAACGTCATGAATCTAAAAAAAAATTAAGAATAGGGAGTGAGGGACAGAAAGTAACATTGTTAAAACAAAAACTGAATCTACGCCACAAGTTCAGATCCTAGCCTACTATGTTTCATCCTTTCAATTTATTATCAATATTTGCCTAGATCTGCAGAGCTCGGACCATTACTAATTTAATCGAGGAAGCAGTCACTAACGGATAACATTAATTTTATCTTTGCCTGAGGGAAATATGACTGACTTGAGACAGTAGCACAATTTTGCCCAGTTGCTGGAGCTTCGCTGCTACCATTAATGCTGCATTATCGCACTACACAGTCCTCTGAGCTTCTTTCTCTAAAGCAATAATTCCATGTATGCGTATAGCCTAATACGTAATTGCGTTTTGAGTACATGTAAAGCATGTTATTGCATACAGCCTGTTTCCACGTGTGCGTGAATTTAGATGTGCATGATCTACTAAGAAAGAGGAAACAGGAAGATGAGGTTGCAGACACCCCAACTGTAACATTTTGTATTATTGCTTAAAGCCAATGAAGAAGAGAAAACATTGCAACAAAGGAAAAGGCTGGGTGTGTATCAACATCAGTTGATCAAGAATAGCATCTGGAAAGTTGTTATTGGCATTTTGCAATAGTAGCGAGTCGAAAACACAACTGCAGAGACAGAAAATTTCCAGGTCTCCAGTTTCAGGCTCTAGTTTCTAATTTCCAGTGTCCGCACAGATGTGTAATGCGGGCTCGAGCAATGATTTGATCATTTCAATACGCACGCCGTATCAAGGACAACGCCTCAGGCAAATATGGATACATTATAATGAAATGTTCATGTCAATTTATACCACTAAGCGTTACGCATTTCGCATTCGCATTACATCTGGAAATGGGCCTTAAGAAGGTCAGTGCACGTGATGCCTGTGCTTTAACCCTTTCACTGCCTGGAGCCTGTACTGTAGGCTACGGGGATAGTTGCTACATTAATGCTCTCTATTATTATTATTATTATTATTATACAATTGAGAGATCAGTCAACTTCTGTGCCTGAAACAAGTAGTATAAGTCTCGTCTGGCTGCGTTTTTTTTTTTTTAAATTTAAATATAGTAGCGCTTTTATATGAAAGAGGACACAACCAAATGAATAGGAAAACATGCTGACAGTGGTACCGGACTAATTTCACTAAGCACGATTAGGGCACATTTATTTATTTATTTATTTAACTGGACCGATTGTCTATATTTTCTGGAAATGTTCAGCATAATACAATTAAAGAATTAAAGTAACACAGGGAAGCAGAGCTCCCATGGCGTGTTATGTATGGACACAATAGAATTTTTCATGCGCGGATACAGATATGCCGGTAGACAGTGCAATACGTACTGCCGGCTTCGTTATCACGTTCAGCGTGAAACTTACTCTAGACTTGCCAGATTAAATAAATGGATGAAAGGACGGGTGGGGGGGGGGGGGGATGAAGGATAGGGCTGGGAGAAGGTACGCGCAATAGATCTTTTGGAAAAAAAGAAAAGGAAGTTACAGAACAACCGTGGGATCTCAGAGGACATT
>JBCEWB010137403.1:0-11033 GCA_039654565.1 Peronia peronii | reverse complement strand
CACAAGTACGATCAACTGAACATCGCTCACAACACATTCGCGACACCCCGCCTGCACTAACATGATTCGTTACATATATATATATAGTGTGTATGTGTGTGTGTGTGTCGGATTGTATGTAAGCATGAGATGTGTAAGCGTGTTTTAACATGTTTTTTGTGTTGTTGTTGTTGTTTTTTTTTTTGCTCATCGTAGATTTTGTTAAATCTCAATAATATCATTGTCACTACAAGTTTGATATCTCATCTGCACTCGTAATCTCTACATACTAATCCGTCAAACAAACAAACGTCATGTTACGGGGACTGCCGAATGTAATAATCAACTGTACGTAGACCTTTCATGTAATACCCATTCTGGAATTTAAAACAAAGAGCAGACATTTTTTAAAGAATTACAAAAAACCTAGTTTTGTGATTTGTCGTATTCGTTTATAAAATCGGAGGCAACAGCATTTTGAAAGGAGAAAGAAGTTTATCAATTTTATCATTGTGCAGATATAAAAGTAGCTGTTTTTTTAGTTCAGCTAAAGGTTTAGGGAAATTTAGATTTGCGTGGTGTGGGAAAGGTTGTCTCTCTGTCATGCTCTCTTATATCAGTGTTTTTACACACCAGTCATGAGCTGAATATTTTGGCGGCTGCCGGCGTGGATTGCAATATTTGGCTGTACAATCCCTATATCCCGCATAAAGTTGTGGCTGTAATGGAAGGTGGGTGATGTTACTTTCTCGTTCCATCTAAAACATTGTGCCATCATCACACATGTATACACACATACACATACACACACTCACACAGCGGACAACCAAGCGCACACACGTAAGCACACACACACACACACATGGGCGTATGCATGCACACAGATACAAACGCGCACACACATACACACACTCACACAAAGGAACATTTGGGCTGTTTATGGTGGCTTTAAGGTTTAGTCCATTTCTTTGCTTTGATTAGACGAAAATAAATTGTTGTTTCTGTTACACTTTGACATGACAATTTGCCATGAAATTGTACTTCAAAGTAATTGGAAAAAAGACGAAAAAGGAGTGGATCTTGTCGAATTTTTCCTAAAACTATAGCATAATCATGATGCTGAAAACAAACACACTTAGACATACACATATTTAGTTAGCATGTTATAGTAGCTTAGTAAAGTCCAGTTTTTTTTCTGTCTTAATGAATAGACGAAGTAAACTTTCTTTGGAAAAACGTATGTTACCATGAAAAGTGTACAAAATTTAATGTTAGTAATGGGAAGCCAAACTATTCAATTCAGCCTATACTGAGTCTTTAGTTCCAGCATCAATATTTCATCTCTTTCCAGGCCATGTCAGACCCGTGGTGCACTTGAAGATCAACGAGATCGATAATTATTGTGTCACTGTGGATCTCAGCAAGACGGTCATGATTTCAAATCTGTCATCACAAGAAATCATCATGGTGTGCAGTGTTGTGTTGAATAAAGGGTCACGTTATTCCATTTTATTCACTCAGACATTTCTTCGTTGTGCACTGAGATAACGCCAATTGTACCTCTCACAATGAGATTGTTTTTTGACGAGCCTTTGCCAGCCACAAGCGGTGTTGAACAAGCAGCATAGAGAGGGAATGAATGACTATTTTACACTTTTGTTTGAATTGTACATTATAAAAGATTGCAAAACATTTCATTGTATTAGGAAACTGTTTTCTTCATATCGTGATAATTCTAGCAAAACATTTTGTGGTCAGTTCTTCAAATGAATGACAAAAAGGAAAGTGAGTTTTTCCTTCTTTACACTGTTTCTTCAATAATCCTTGTGTCTGGTAAAGGGAAGTCATAGCGCTGGTCAGAAACAATCCTCGTTTCATGCTGTCTTTGACTGCTTATTTACTAAATTTGAATAATTCTAAATCAGAGTGCGTTATGAAGGAGCAGTTAACAGACATGAATGCTATGCTGGATAGTCACAAGCAAGATTTATTAGACAGTGGACTGACTATTTCCAGACAATTTAAATAAATAAATAGTTCTACTACTGAATGAAAGAGAATGGACTGAAGAGAGAAGAATGTACTGATGAATAAATAGACTAATTGCTTCTTAAACAGGTAAAATTAAATAGTAGCATATTGTATTTACGTAGACGGAACATATAAACGGTAGATTTATGTTGGGTGAAACGGTGAATGCATATGTGTGGTTATTAGATAAATTATTTATCTGACCTGGAAATGCAATCGAATCACGATGCTACATGGACATTGCCCTGATGTTTTTCTATAGCGCATTCCCGGTCAGTCTGTCAGGATGGGATTGCAGCCAATCACTACTGTGTACTTGAACAGTTGGAGGAAGATGTGTGTCATGGGCGCCTATGGGTAAGCTCTGTGTGGTCGTGGACATGACAAGAATAACAAATTTTCGCCAATCTAAGTCGACAGGAATAACAAATTATCATCAGTCTCAGTCGACAGGTCAAATTCTGTGTTTCAAAGATGGCTGATAATATGCACCTCCCAACTTTCTGCTTCTATTACAGTACTCATACTGCCTGTGTTTGTAAATATGGCATTCTGTTTTCTAAATTCAGTTGTTCTAGTATCGAAACGAGATATTGGATGATGATTTAAATGACATTGCATGTCACAATATGGGCGAAACTCATTATCGACTGAGTCAAAGTAATGCCGATGTTCAACTGGACTACTGTAATGATATGTGAAGATAGGTGATGGTGCAAGTTTGAGCATTTTCTGTAAACTCTTTTTAACAGCATAGAATTTAACAACGTTAATCGATGAGACTTGATTCTAATTATTCTTTTGTACCATGTGACAAAGACTATAAAAATGAACAGTTTAATAGTTGAGTCCTTACTGGATGAAAATCATCCTCAGAATGTGCATGTTGAAAAAACAAGAAGTTGAAGGCCTGAACGTAGAGGTCAGATCACACGACTACAAACTTGTTGGAGCTCTGTACAGTCCACCTTTTGAACAAGTGGTTAGTTATAGTATTTTTTTTTTCTGAATCAGAGTTGCCAGTGATAATGGCAATGTATTCTTGAAATGATCAAGCAATGCTTATTAATTGCCTCATATATTATGAGGGTTCAACTGATGAAATGATTAACTTGTGTGTCTTGTTTTTGAACTAATTGTTGTCGAACAAAGATAATTCTTCTTCTCAAATTCTAAACACCCCGAGTTCGAGAAGATTTACTCGTAGCTCAGGCTTTTGTCTGCCAGTCCATCAGCAAATCTATTTAGGTGATAGGTTCATGTTGTTATTACTGGTTGACTTAAACAAAAAAACAGAGCAAAAATTTATAAATGATAATAATTATAATAATATGAATGAAATCAGCCATAGACTTAACTATGGGTAAGTCACGATGATCTTGTCCGACGGTGGCATCAGTTATTTCTTTACAAAATAAGTCATTCCACACAATGTTTTTCTTTGAAATGATAATACTGAATTCATTACACACTGGTTCAGAGAATGAGAAATATTTTGGCATGAAACATATACATGATGTCTGTGCACACTGTAGGTGAGTGTGTGCCGAGGTTCCCTGATCCGAGTGTGGGACATCATCACGGGAACCAGAGTTATGCAGTGGGGCATGGCGCATTCCAAGAAAGTCCAGGTCAGTAATGGTGTATCCATATACACGTTACAATACACTGTGCTGTCTATACAAGACAGATTTTAATTCATTATGTTCATTTGAAGAATTTTTCTGTCTATAAATGGCACTTTGTTAAATCTTTCCATCATTGTTGTATGGCATCAAAACTTCTTCAACACTACATGTCTTTTGTGACGTTGTTATCGTTCTGACGCACTTATTTTTGTCCCCTATTGTGTAGTAAGAAATAGCAGCGGAAATCTACTTTTCCCACCTCTATATTCACTATACAGTCCCGTATTTCTCTTGCCTGTCAGGGACGCTGGGTGCCAGTAGAAATCGAATGTATCAATCTGACCGAAAACAAAAAGAGACTGTTCACCGCTGCCGAAGGCGTGGTCAAAATTTGGAACTTTTGTGTGGGTGTCGTGCTGAGGTATGTGTGAAACATTTTTAGTAGAAACGGCCACTTCAGATAAAAAAAGTAATGCTTTGAATCATTTCTATAATGATTTGCATTATATTCTTGTGATATTTAAAACTCTGCATTTAATGTTTCCCCACAAAATATTAAAATGCTTGCCATCCAGTTCATACTTGTGCGCTATGATCATTTGAACCGACCATTGTAAAATCAATAGGTCTGAATACCACTGTAAAATTTTTGATTGTCTACCGTTTCAATTTTGTCGCGTCAATGCTGTTTTTTATTTCTCCTCAGAAGAGAAATGCCCCCACAGTGTGTGTCCTGTGACTCTTAACTGATAGTCGCACACATACTAATATATTTCGCCGACTTCAGAGATGCTTGAGAAGCCCACTTCTCGAGTCGCTCTCTGAAGGATCCATTCTATAGCACAACGCCGCAGGCCATCCTGAGCTTTTTTACGCCAGGTTGGTCTATATGGCAAATCATAACATCACCACCATAACTATAATCTTGATAGGCATGCCGCGATTCCCACAGGACGCCGCATATTTACTCACATCCGTCTTTTTAGTTTTGCTCTACAAATTTATATACACATTATCCAAATTTTTATCCAAATTTATATACACATTTTGATATGCCTTTCATAACTTGTAATACGCGTCGTCCTTTCCGAATTACATTTTATATATAGATATACTTTGATCAGCCTTTTGACGTGTAAATGTACCTACCGTATTAGGCACAATAGAGCCGTTTTCGTGCTGATGTGCCGTTAAATCCCAACAGAACATCATTTGATTTTCCAAATTTATGTACACATTTTGATATGTCTTTCATAACTTGTAAAACTCGTCGTTCGCTCAGCATTACATTATGTATAGAGAGATATACTTCGATCAGCCTTTTGACATGTAAATGTACCCACCGCGTTAGGCACAATGTAGCTGTGATTGTGCTGATGTGCCGTTAAATCCCAACACAACACACAGCACGCAACAAGCTGTTTTTCTTTATTAATCCACTCAACACGACTGCTAAGCATAGATATAAGAAGTCTTGAACGCTCTCACAAGTTCACAACAAACACAGAATTATCAGTAGTTCACCTGCATTAAGTTATCTTAAGAACATGTAAAACATGTCATGTCCGCCTATGCATGTGTAACCTCTCTGTGATGTAAGCCCCCGATAACAGATTTAAAAGAAAAGGTATTTTTTAAATAGATTTTTTAAAAAGATGTATTTTTTTTTATATTCATGCTCCGTTGGTTGTCATAATGCATAGGAATACGGCAATGAACACAGGCTCTGATTACCTTAAATTAAACATAGGCATTACTGAATAGATCGGTGTCAAACACGGGCGTGCCCATCATGCAGCCATCGAATAACACTACATTATATATAAAAGTATCTACAATGACACAGGGTTATTAAACCCAACCGTTTCAGTAAAATTGAAATAATTTGGCTGTTTCTTTGTACTTTATAAAACAGCAATCAGATTTTGAGTTTGACCATGAAAAAAAATGATTCTGCAAATTATTAACATAAACCCCACTAATATGGACAGATCATCCATATTTACCGATCTTGACATTTTTCTAAGGGTTCTGGACATGAATAACTGCCCCAGAATAACCAGCATCGTCATGGCCAAAAGCATGATATACATCACCGGCTGGAACAAGTACATCAATATTTTCAGTGATTTCAAAGGAGAGGAAGCCTTGAAAAAGGTACAGATAATAACTGCCGACTATACCGTCCGTATCTGTTGTCGCTGCACTGAATTTCTGATTTTCAGCGCGGATATTGTCCAGTCAAAGACTACGTGAATGGTACTCTACAGATGCATAAATCATTGAGCAACAAGCAAACAGCAATAAATTAAACAAACAAACAAATAAACAAACTATCTTGTTTAACGAGCAAACGAACCAATCAACTACCTATATTAAATAACCAACTGAGTAAACAAATGATGAACTAAATATAGTTAACCACGAGACAAACAAAATAGAAACTACACTGACTGGTTCACTGGCTAACTTTGTGACTCACTGGCTAATTAAGACACCAATCAACTAACTAGCTTGCTAACTAAGTACTAAATTCTGTAATCAACTAGCGACCCCCTTAGTTGATATCTATCTTACATAACTAATTAACTGGTTCACTGAGAGAGAGACTGACCCACGGACGGAGCGACTGACTGACTCAGAGATCAACTACATGAACTGATTGGTTATAAGTTATGATTGATAGACATGGCAGTGCAAACACAACGAGGACTGCTTGAGTCTGTGTGTTCTGGAACCCAATCTCATCGCTTCTTCCTCCTATGATGGCAGCATCATTGTCTGGTCACGAGAAACCACAGAGTCTTATTGCAAGTGAGTGACCCATAATTTTGTATTACCCTACAGTCAAGCTTAACCCCAATACATAAGATAAGATAAAATAAAATAAAATTTATTTCTCCTCAAAAGGAAATTTCTTTGCCAGTTGATGAGATTCAGTATTTATAATTATGTAAGACACTTACAGGGGGACAAAAATATCACTCACAGCATTAGAACAAGACAAAGTCACGTAACATTGCCTCAGCTTGATAAACATACTGCTGATGGCAGAAAGTAGTTTCTGAAACTCTCACGATTAGTTAAAAAGTTAAAAATTAGTTAAAAATAGTGTCAAAAGACAGACCTGGTCAATGCATCTCCCATCATCCTTTGACCGGAAGACTTCTCAAAACAGTATCTGGCATGGTAAAATGATAGGCATATTCAAGCTATATCACCTTCAGAAACCTGTCCTCATTTCATAAACATGGAAGTAATCTCTCATCATAGAAATCCTGACACTCCAGTAGACACTAGTATTTTAGAGTTAAGATCATTTTTCTCCAGTTAAGTTGTTTGGAAGTGCAATTTGAATTATACGATGTAAATATTTTATATTGATTTGGCCCAGGGATTCTTATTTTGCCCTCCTATTAGAATTAACATGCGTATAACTTTCAATAATCACAACAATATATGGGAAATGATATAAATTAGAAAATTCTGACTGATTGATTCTTCCATGTGGTGGAAAAAATTCTTCTTCTTTAAGATATTGTAAAATGTACACTTTTTTCAGCTTCATATCTATTTGTTTTTGTTTTGTTTTGTATTATTTTTATCTAAATAAATCATTCCGCTGCTTGTTCAATTATCAACACATTCACTTCAAACAGTTATTGTAGCGAACAAATTATTAAGCGTATTTATCGGATGGTGACTTTTCATCAAAAATTAGTTGTGCCAATATTTGGTCAGTGCAAATCGTTATCTTAATATAAATAGTGGTCATAGATCGTCAGAATAAATAAGCGTGAAAGAAAAAGTAAACAAATCAGCATGGCAGTATTTTGGTCGCTGTTAGAAATAAAAATAGCACTCTTAAGGTGTTTCTGCGATAACCAGTGTCAAAGACAAGAGAAAGGCGAAACCACCACGCCCCCACTCTGTCCGCGGTGCTGGAGCAAAAAGAACTACTTGACTTACTTCTATAAATATGTGCACGCGCCTCCCTGTGTGTGTGTGTGTGTGTGTGTGTGTGTGTGTGTGTGTGTGTCGGTTCACTAGGTCTATTCCATTGTTGTTGCCATTGTTGTTGTTAAGTGCTGCCTCACTATTCTCTCGCTGGTATAGGCAGTCCCCTTGTGATCCGTTTCTCGAATACATGTAATATGCTGTTCTTTCGGAAAAAAAAACAAACAAAAATGTTTTGATAGAAGAATAACAAAAATACCCATACGATAACACGACATAAAAAAAAGAACATGGAGAGAAAACATAGACTACATTTAATGAAACAGTCACCTGTAAATCATCTTTAATGTCGTATAATGATAATTACTTCAGACACCACAGGAACTTTACTTTGAGCAAAAAGCCATGGAGACTTGGTACAGTGAAATTCCTCAATAGAGATTAAACTAAAATATGAACTACCATTAGTTATTGGAAGATGTCATGGATTTTAAATTCTTTTAATTTCTTAAATGTTGCACCAATGTTGACTGAGAACAACGGAACTTCTATATATAATAGTTAAAACTCATTGTTTAGGTTCTAGACGTTGTGTACCTTTCTGCGTGCCTCTATTCGCTGTCTTATGATAGGCATGTTAGTCTGTTTTAACGTATTGGATTCCTCTTGAATTTTAGTTTATTTTGCATATAGTGTCGAGCACAGAAAACTGAAACACGCAAATCTCGAATTAACGGAAACGTCGAACACCGTTTTCAGCCCTGTTTAAATTCCTGTTTTCTTTGTATTATGAACACTCATTCAAACTCTCTACGTGGATCTCTGGAACGATTTCATCATCATCTACCGGATCTCAAAGCACAGAATGTCTATGCCCATTTTTTGTCTGGTATTGCTCGTCCCAGGCTGTTGATGATAAGGGAAAGACGTGCGGAAGATGTAGGGGCAGGCAGTGTACAGTGTAGGTCTAAATTTGGGTCTCACTGAAGAAGACAGCGAAGATTGTGGGCGGATGACATCAAGGACTAGACGAATCTATCTTTGGAAGTATGTACCAGAAGAGCACAGGATAGAGAGAGATGGCGAGTCATTTCACGTCGACCTCGAAAGAGATGACACAGGGACAGAAGATGAATTACCGGGAGAGGGTGCTGTTGTAATTGAGCAGGGTGGTGGACTAGGCTACACACGTTGTCTGTACTGCAAGGAATAACAATAGCCTATATGACGGGATGCATGCAGAGAGACATGGCGGGTGGTAATGCGCCGTCCGAAAGTCAATGAAAGATGTCATGCAGATGAACTGAGGGACGCTAATTCCCAGAACACTGTTAAGATAGAACCACATTAGTGTCGTCATAGTGATGTCCCATTAGCAGTCCTTCTACTTCTTTGTTAAAAAAAAAAGGCCGCCACTGAAATTTCGAATTACGGAAACCTCGAATACATTTTTCAGTCACCGAGAAATTTGAATTTTCAGTGCTCGACTGCAGTTAACTTTTGTCGGTTTTTCATTTCCCTCACGTTTCCCTGAGAAGCTTATCACCCTCCTCAGACTAAGTGCATCCTTCGGGAACAAACCCGAGCTGGACACTGCTGTGCGCGGGGGCGGCAACAAGAAAAACATCATGGCGGTGAGTGTGGGATGTAGTCTGACTGTTTCGGTGTGATCGACATCATTTCAATCAGATCGACAGATCTGGAAAGATTTTGTCCAAGTACATAATTTTTCTTCTCCCCTGCCCCCCCTCCCCGGTTAACCCTCTAATAGCGTGCGTGACGGTTAAATCACATTGAGTGTATAACCTAAGACAGAGTTGAAGATCCATAACTTTTCTATGAGGTCATTAATTAATTTTATGCTGACTGAAGATTGCTCTGCATTGAACGTCTGTGCTCTGACATTACTTTCTCTTACAAAACACTCAACATGTTTTCAGCTTTCGATCTTGTGAAGCCATTCCATCTTGTGTATCAAATATGTCACCGTAGGCGGTAGAGAGTTAGGTTAAGGGGGGTGGATAGTGGGGGAGGGGGCGCGTCCTGGAAGTGATTTTTTTTCATTATTATTACAGATATAGACTATTTTAACTTTTTCTATCGAATTCAGCATGTCCAAATTAGAGAAAAACAGTGAAAAAAATTCGACTGTCTCGAATGGTTGCAATGACAAGCTAGTGGAGGTCATAAACGAGTATTGTGCACATCCTTTGCCTGTATCCGATCAAATAGTGATGATCTCTGCATATAACAACTAGATGAAGGCAAATCCTGGCCGACAGTAGGCCAAACCGTCCGTTGAATGACCATTGGTCAACACGTTAGAATGGGACACATTCACTTTTTAATACCATTTTTATATTCAGAAAATGCAGGACTTTTAAGAGAAGACAAAACCCAACAATCGCACCTTTATGAACAAAAACCACATTTCAGGACGCCCTCCTCTCCCCCTTAAGTGTTTTACATAGTGCATATTTTAACATCATCGTCAGCAGCAGTATCTATTGCGCTGCGACGTGTTCTTGAGCGTCATGAGTTTACATAAACCAAGACGTGCTGCTGAAGTGTTATATAATTTACGAGGCATTGCTAAGATTTCTATATCTACGATACTGCTGTGCCTTCCTCATGCGTGGAGAATGTTCCAGGTTATCAAATAAACACTATGTCGCCTCACATATGGGTTCTAGATAAAATTGCTGTCAAGAGACAAAAATGGAGGGATGGCTAGATCACTAAGACTATGGAACAATCGCAGCCATAATATGCGTGTAGATCAGGGCAGCATAAAAAGAGGCCGGTGTGCATGGATTAAAAAAAAAGACTATACTCTCAAACCCAATCAATGGCACATGACTGACTCTATCTGAAGTGTTTCAGGGCAAAACGCGACAAACGCCATTTTTGAAAATTTTGAGCTATAGCCCTCAATGCTGGGAATGATGATAGTGCTATATGGTAAGGACTTTCCTTTTCACCAAAAGTGACTTAACCTTCCCGAAAATCTTCTGAAAATTCTAGTTCTTAATGATAAATCACTAACTACTGGAGAACAAATTGTCATTTTTTCTCTAAATGTCGATTTTGGATGTGTCACATTTTGCCCCGAAACCCTTGATCTGGAGAAGTTGATGTGTTCATCAGCATGGGTCTTTCAGAATCATCCTTGGCGATCTCGAACAGTTACATGCAACGATTATGCTGGATGGAGACAAGAAATGCTGGTCAACCATTAAGAAGGGTAAAACTTGGGATAAAATTAATCAGTTGAAATAGAACATAAAAAGCTGTTTATATTGATCAAAGTAGATCATCTTAGGGGGGGGGGGGGAGGGGGGGGGTCCTGAAATTTGGATTTTGCTAAAAAAATGCGAATTTGGGTTTTTGTTTTCTCTTAAAAGCCCTCCCTTTTCAGCGTATAAAAATGGTATAAAA
>JBCEWB010137392.1:0-11033 GCA_039654565.1 Peronia peronii | reverse complement strand
AGATAGATAGATAGATAGATAGATAGACAGACAGACAGACAGACAGACAGACAGACAGACAGACAGACAGACAGACATGTAAACCACATATGAACAGATCACAGTGACAGAGCGGATGACGGAGATGAAGAGACTATAGAAATGCCCTGCCAGCCCTCGAAAACAACAAGATCACAGCTCGGATTGGTGAGATGATGTAGACTTTTATTGGACGATCTTATAAAGGTGATTTTTTTTTCTTTTTTTGTTTTCTTTTTTTTTTTTTTTCGTTCTGATAGATGAAATGCTGACATGATGAAGTACAATAGACATCAATGATTTCAGTCATAATACGTTAGGTTTTACAGGGATGGAAAAATGAGAAGAAAATATACCAAAGAAAAAAAAATATGAACATTTACCAGCTTCAGATACTATAAGTTTCCAAATTTTGACAGGAGAGCTGACCTGCCCCAATCACAAGTTAAATTCAGGGGGAAAAAAGTATTTATTCAACAAAAATAAGTAGATGGAGTTTAATATGTGGTCGCTCACTCAGGTTGCAAGTTGAGAACTGATCAATTTTTCAAAAACTAGGGCAGTCTGTTATTTGTGTTTCATGAAGACTTACTAAATCCTGCCACACGGGGCCGTAGAACCAGAACTATTTTGTACCCAATGTTTTCAATCCTGTCAGTATAGTGAGAGTTTTACATCTTTACACGAACATCTGTGGGCTTTTTGTTACTATACAGAGCCCATATTAAAATATAAGTTAAAACAAGGAAAAAGAACAATATGAAAATAGATGTACATACAAGTCATGATCTGTAGGAAAGGCATAATACTGAAATAAAAATCTACGTCTCTGGCGGAATAAAAATATGACCATGGAAAAATGAACATGTTGGAGAAGGAAGGTGGCCGGGGGAGGGGGGGGGGTATGGTTATACAGATATACCTCGGACAATGATACAGATGTCCGGGAGGGTGGGGATCTCTGTGGCTGGCTTCCTCTCCTCTCTTGTCAAAAGACAATAATTATCTCCCCCTGCCAGGCGTACACCAGGCTGGAGATAAAGGCATCATAAATACAAGAATTAGGTCATCATTCTGCATTGTCAAATGAAGAACATTGTTGGACATCGTATAAGAATTGAAAAAAAAAAAGCGTCCAAAGTGAACTGGACAGACATCATAGCGTGAGTTTAATAATGATGAACATGGTCGAGCGAGACCTGGAGGGTGGAAATTTCCGGTAAGGGGTGGGTGGGTGGGAGGGGAGGGGGGCGGGATAAACTCGGGGTCACAGACTGTCTCGTGCCTTTTTCGAGGTGGGAGTACTCTCTAACACACAACCACATGTTGTGCGGTCTGAGACACCAGAATCTTCCCTGGCCACATGACCTTCTGCCAGTTGAGTTGACTGGTGGATGTCCCGGCACGGGAGAAACAGAGACCTGTCACTGACATCAGACAGGCTGTCACACTGACAGAGTGAGCAGAGAGACTGTCAGGCAGGGACTTTGGCCCAGCGTTTCTCCATCCACACACCCAGCCTGTAGTCGTGTACTCTACTGGACATTCCAGGGTCTGCTGTGAGCTCGGCGGGCGGGGAGGTGGGAGGAGAAACGGCTCAACCAAAAGGTCACTCAACATCGCTGTCCGCAAGGTACCCCCTGGAAGGATTGGGGAGGGGGGGGGGGCGTGGTGGAGGATCTGCTCAAGTTAAAACAATGAGGGTGCAAATCTATGTACAAAGTCAAAATGAAACTGCTCGAATGTCGGCAACAGCGGAGCCAATGACGTCAACCAAAGGTACAACATAAACAGACATAACTGTAGACAACAGTTGTATAGGACAGTCAACACCCGGAGACAGGCTCGATGTATACAGGATTAGAGCGGACGGCAGAGAGGATTTCACAGATATATTATGTAACAATGTCAAGGCCAAAGATTCAGAAATCCGAACTCTCTGAGGTCAAGACAAGCGATGTCTGCTAGCTGCCAGCACAGACCGGAAACAGAACACAAATAATACTGAACGTGTGACCCCTGCAGGTCACGCAGGTGCAGAGACAGTATGACCTCAATCAGGGGACAGAGCTTCTCAGGGTCGGGCTTTTGTCGGCCAGTGGACGGCTAGAGTGAGGCTACAGGTACGGACAGGTAGAGATCAGCAAATGGTGAATTTGTCCTCGCACTGACGGCACATTATTACACAGATACGTTATCCACACTTACTGTGATGTTCAGCTACTGCTCGGGCTGGTCAGAAAGTACTTCGAGAATTACTATTAGCCAAAATACAAATTTGAAACACGTTTGGTGAAGCCATGTTTAGCATTGTCTCATCAACGAACGACTGCCAGAATCCATGAACAGACAAAGATTGTTCTATAGTTCGGTTACCTCATTCTGCACACCAACAGCCGCTCTATTGGCTTGGCTGTTTCCACATCGTGCGCCAACTTTGCTCCAGAAAAAAAAAACAGAAATGTGAACAAATGTTCGGCTCTCTGGTTCCTCAACAGCTGAGCCCTCGTTCTCTTTGTCTGCCCAATCGAGGAGAACTCGGCGAGGCGAGGAATTTCCCATCTCGCAGACAAAAGCAACAAATCTCCTCTCTCTTCTTCTTTTCTCTTTTTTTTTCCTAAAAAAAACAACAACAAAAACTGCATTTTTTTTTCATTTGCTCCAAATGCTTCCTTTCCTCCTTTCTGACCTAAATAGTTTCGCACAAATCCCAACGTGACGGCTCGGATTTCCTTCGAGCAAAGTAACAGAGGGAGAACTATTTAATTACATTCATACAGATTAGATTGTCGCTGCTAATTGTGAGTGATATAATATCTCCATCTGAACAGCTAGAGCAAATAATACAAACAAAGACAAAGCAGAAGTGAAAGTGCAACATTGGATCATTTTCAGCCTGCGAGATCCATCGGAAACCCCAAGGTTTACCTAGTGCCGGGACTGAGGCTCAAGCCACAAATAGTCGTGGCAAACAGGTTGTCACGTGATCACAGAATCAATAATCGATATGTTTGACCCTTTCTGGGTTCAAGTATGTCATCCTAACCTTAATATCTCTGTCCGACCAGGTGGGGTAAGGCACGCTGTGCGTTAATACTGCATGGACCTGACAGGAATATCTTTGTACTTCTCTCTGCACGTCGGTACAAAAAAAGGTGCACTTTTCCTCTCATCTTCGCCATAGTCTACGCGTGCCCTCACTGGGAGGGTGTGAGTGGTATGAGCTGATGAGTGAGTGACTCCGTCCGACTCGTGGCAAACACAGAGCTGAGTGCTGGGCCCGGAGCTCACAGGCTCACAGTCTCATTAACTGCCGGTGACGTGCAGGAGATAGCGACAGCACCAGCCACTTCGGTCCTGAAATTGCCGCTTGAGACAATGATAAGTTTGGCATTTCTCTGGCCTCCACTGCTGGCACACTCCAACCAGGCAACCCAATCAACGCAATCAACATGGCGGAATGGAGAACGTTTTTCATAAGACAAAAAAAAAATAAAAAATGACAACATCGTTCCATGATGTTCTACTTTTTTTTTCTTTCATCGCTGGTGCTGTTTGCAACATCCTCGAGCGAATACCAAACATGTGAAAATTACATTTTCTGTGCCAGAGGTCGCTTGCAGAGACAGATGATTTGTCTGTGAATTAACACGCACAATGTTGACATATTCACGTGTATTTTGCTCACTCCAGATCGTCCCAAATAAAAAATGAAATGCCACGAGGTGGAATTTAGAAGAGGAAAAAGTGCACTCCTTGGGCAGCGGTGGTAAGAGAGGACGCATTATCTCCTAGCCAAAGCCTTTTTCGCCTTTTTCTGAACGGAGTCTTCCCCAATCTCCCCGACATGGGAATGCTTCACTCTGAGGGTTTTGCACGGTATTTCTGACATGCTAAGTATTGTCACGCTTCGTTGGTGCCGAGGACAAACTAGAGGGAAAACCAGAAGTCGTGGCCGACACAAAATGACGCAGAGTTGCGCGTCAATGATGCACACCTAGTTTGTCCGTGTCGACAGTTGTAGTTAGGACGGGACTGAGACAGGAAACGGCTGCCTGGATATCGGATATGGATATAAGTTACAAACAGAGAGCGGACATTTGTCTGCAGGCTATTGCTCACTTTCTCTGCACACCTGAGTATCACTGAATGGACGGTTTGACTCTCAACACGAGCTGCAAATGACAAGACATTCCCGCAGTTAACAATAGCATGTAACCATGGCAACGCAAGGGCGGGACATCAAATACAGGAAAAGTAAACAAATCTGAGTTGGCGAAGGACAAATAAATTATGGCATGAAATAATAAAATCTGATGTAAACTCAATAGAAAAATATAGAATAGAACAATTAATTGTTACTTTAAAATAAAATCCGAAATTCAGTTTTTATCTTCCCCCCAACCCCAGAAATGACAAACCAGCCTGTGAGTCTTTGAAAGGTCTTCTAGCCTGGTCAGCTTGGGGTCAAATGTTTTACAGTTTAATGACAAAAGTCATCAGGCTGACTTTAGTTATCCTTCAGCCTTGGGACGACCATCTGACTGGACTCTTAAGAGCATGGTGGTCAACAGCCAACCCATTGTGGGCGATCAATGGTCGATAGATAAAAAGTGCCCTCAAACCTCCAAGATCTTGGCAATTCCAATATCAGGTCCTAGAGCGTTGCCTTCGGAAAAAATAGGATACCCGGACATAATTCGTGTGTACATATTGTTTGACTTTGAAAGATCTAGACCTAACAGGCCCACAGACACCATTTCCTCGGGGCTGGGCGGGGGATGACGGTTGGGGGGCAGGGGGTAGGGGAGAGGGGGGTGGGGGGGATAAACAAAGAAAGAGGTACAAACTGAAGAAATACTGTTTGGTTGAAGTTTGTGCGAGGCTGTAACAGGCAGGATAGATGGTCGTAAGGCGTGAAGGGGAGTGAGCCAGGGGTGAGGGGCTGACAGGGTGGGAGATGAAAGGGTGAGTGAATGTATGAATAGGGTTGGGGGGGGGGGGGGGAGAGGCTTCCATCAGGCATAATGGGTTGAAATGACATTAGCATGGTTGTTTTCTTTTTTTTTTTTTCTGTGAATCTGCTCGGTAAACAATGGAACAGACAGAGTGAAAGGTGAAGTCCGACAGATGGAGAACGTTCTGTGTGATCTGTGGACTGGCCAGAGAGAGTGACAGACAGACAGACAGACAGACAGACAGACCGACAGTCAGACAGACAGAAAGACAGACAGAGAGGCACAGTAGAGGATGATACCTTACAACATGACATACATATGTAACATATTATTATGTTCGATTTTGTCCTGAACGTTTGACACAATAATACAATAGCATAATAATAACGACGATGACGATGATGATACCAATTATAATAATAATATAATACGATGGTGAGGATCATACAATTCTGAACTGTGGTTGGCATGAACGTGAACATGACGATGAATTAATGTGGGCAATGGCCAGAATAATAGAGGGCATAATTATGTATGAACAATAAAGAGAACAATGATGAAATTCAAAGGAGATGATACGTGTACAATAATGGAGCATATCCGTAATGGACAAGAAAAGAGCACATGACGATGTGTAATAGAAATCATATTGATGAACAAACAGGTCATGATATGAGGTGATGATAATCGTAAGAAGCATAAAATGACAAGTCATAAAGATGATGATAGTATGTGCAGAGTAATAACTAGGTTTCTGTACAAGTAGCTGACCAGTGGTCAGTGACCATCTCGGGCCAAAAAGTAAAAAAAAGAAAGCAGAAATTGGTGGTTAGGGAGAGAGGCGACTTAGCTTAGAGCTAAGGTGTACCTTTCTTTGTTTCCCATTCAGTAAGAGTGTACCGCTCTCTGGAGGAAATCTCGTTCAGGTTAAAGGGAATCTGGGTTCAAAACTGCCTTTTTGAGACAGAAACCGGCATGATACGTTCTATATATATGTCTTTCAACCCCCTAGAGGCGGTTATCTCGTGTAACCGGCATGGAGGAACCAAAATTAAACTTTGAACTTGTATAAAAATACCAAAATTCACCAAAAAGTGAAGGGGAAAAAAAAACAACAAAAAAAAAAAACCAAGGAAAATTTAACCAGGAAGCGAAGAAACACCAGCCCGCTCTTTCCCGGCTATCGTTGCCTATTGAAGTCCGTTATGTTAAGCCTCGAGGAGAGAGACACATGACATGACATCACTGTGTGTATGTCTGTGTGTGTGTCTGTGTGTGTGTGTGTGTTCCAAGGCCGATACCAGTGGCCAATGCTGAAGGTCAAAGTCACAGTGGACCGTTGGTACAGCTCGGGTACTGCAAAACAAAGGCCCAGAGTTTAACCATAGTCAATACCAGGCCACAGGTCATGTGACTGAATCAAAGGATAATGAAGGAAAGACTGCAACAATTTCTCTACGTCTCTCGGATGTATCAAACATTATACACACTGAAGTTGTGGATGTTTCTAGTCACAGATTGTTCATAAGTTCATAACAAGCACGAATACGCAGAGTGGGTCACTGTATGTGGTCTAAGCAAAGCCAGGCCATATTCTAGCGCTCTTTGGCAACCAGTGGGCAAAAATCTGGCCAATGACTTCAGTAGAGACACCGCACTTGCTCCAAAGGTGTTATTTGTCCTTGACACGGACACACTGACATACTGACACATGGTAGTGACACTGGTGACAGAAGACCGGTCGTACCGACCACACACAGCACATACAGTTGGTATGTTGGGATATGGTGTCTTACATTTGACATGGAGAAACAAGAATTGATGACAATATGGGAACATGGATATGAATCCAAATGGAAAGCAAAAAAAGTCTACTCTTCAGTAATGGTGAAAGGCGGAGGAATGGAGAGTTGGGAGAGAGACAGGGCAGCAGTAAGTGGTCACGTGACTACACAGTATGACCCTTGGACAGAAGGATGTGATGCAAAGACAATGAGGATGATGAGAATAATTATAATCGTAATATGTATAATAATAATATGCTCATTACAAAATGGTAACTGATATTTTATATAAGTTTATAGAAAATCTATAAATTAGGGCTCACAAATTTTTATAGCCTTGTTCTTCTGACGATGATCACAACACATAAATAAACGGATTTTGTTCACATGGGGCGTTGGCAATAAATAAACTCCAATAAATAGAACAATGGGCTGTGATGATCATAAATAAAAGCGGTGGCATTTTACAGGCAGTCCGTCTATCAATTAACTTCAGGCTAAAATCTCTGGACAATCGCCAAAGGAAAAATAAATAATTTAAACAAAAAAAAAAAACAAAAAAAACCCCACCTCGGCTGGAGCTCTGTTTTCAACCTGGGCATTCAGCACAAAAAAAAAAAAAAGGCAAAATGTTAAGGTCAAGGCCGCAGCTGGTTGTGAGTGGCGCCGTGTACTCATCCCCAAGCAGGTCACTGTGACATAATTATTTTAATTTCGCGGAAATTTCCCTGCTACTCTCCCTTGTGCAGGCACTTCCGGTTGCCAGTCCTGGCTCATATCGACAAAATGCTATCACAATCAGCAGTTAAAATCTGGCCTCAAGATGGCTGGTTTGGTTGGCGAAATTCTACAGGCATCCAGCCCCTCAGCGCACAGACCTGTCCATAGTAAACATCCCATTGGGAACAGCCACAAATAAAGTAACAACATCTTTTACAGCTATACTGCTTCCGCTTTCCCTTTCCCCTTCTCGCACACCCCCCGATCTGTCCGCCTGTCTGACTTCTACAGATCAACCACTACAACGTTTGTTCTCTCCCATCTCCATCAAATACTAGATGAACAAATTAAAAAAAGATCACACCTGTCCTGACCTGGTCAGTTACCTTGCTGACCTCTGAGGCTATTCCTCCTTCAGATAGCGAGACAGACCAAGCACTTCTCCCTCTGATTTCAATCAACTCCTGTATCACAAGTTCCATCGAACTGAGACCACTTTGATTGACAGTTATCAACGAAACAAGAAAAAATGCAACGTTCAATAATATTAATAATTATCAAAGTTAAATAATATTATCTCTTATCTTTTGTTATACAATATTATGGACATGGGCAAGTCAGTTACAGCAAGGACAATATATCACTTCTTCTTTCTCTCAATCTCTGTCTTTCTTTTCTCTTCTCTCATATCTTTCTGTACCTTCTCTCTCTTCCTTTCTCTCTCTCTCTCTGCCGCACTCATTCCGCTCTCTAAATAAACTCTAGCTAGCTAACCATTCTACCAACACTTCTCTCCAGAAGTTTCTAACCATCACCATATCTCAGCCATTGCCTTCAAACACCCGTGATGTCTCCACTCCGGCCCAGCTAACCCCACAAAAAGCGATGACATCAACACAACTGTCCAGGTAATCAAACATGGATATAGTCAAATATGTATATGCGAAAAAAAAATGAAGATCAAAATGTAAATGACAGAAAGGTATCGCATAGATCTAAATATATCCTTAGAATAATCTGTTCATTGTTATAGCCATAATAAATAAATCATGAAAGTGTAACAGACAGTTAAACGTTCCTTCCAGCGCCTGATCTTGATCCAGTCAAATTCAGTCACACGTCACGTGGTGGTGGAGGGAGGTGGTCCCCCCTGGTTACCCCCCTACTGTAACCGCTCCTGTATCTGCTGGGGCTGGAACTGTGCAAAGTGGGTGGTGCTGGCGGCCAGCTGCTGGGGCATGGCGTACGTGTAGCCAGCCGTAGGCATGCCCACCCCGTAGCCGGCCGTGGTACCCGTAGTCGTGTACGGATTGTAGGCGTCGTAGCCGGTGGCGGCGAACTGGGCGGCCGTGGCGGCAGAGTATGCAGTGGCGTAGTCTAGCGCATACTGAGTGGGGGTTCCTGGTGGTGGGGAAAGAGAGAGGAACAGAGTAAGAAATGTGAGAAACGTTGATTTATTCGTTTGTTAGATGGGCAGACCTGCCGCTTTTACACGTTTTTTATTTATTTGTGATTACCGCCAAAATTCAGAACTTTCTGTCTCAGGATCAGATGTGGCAGTCTGCGGTTTGCAACGTCATTGTCTGTGTGACGTAAGTCTGAAGTTTGTCATGCCATTGTTTGTGTGACGTAAGTCTGAGGTTTGTGACGTCATCGTCTGTTTGACGTAAGTCTGAGGTTTGTGACGTCATTGTTTGTGTGACGTAAGTCTGCGGTTTGCAACGTCATTGTCTGTGTGACGTAAGTCTGAAGTTTGTCATGCCATTGTTTGTGTGACGTAAGTCTGAGATTTGTGACGTTATTGCCTGTGTGACGTAAGTCTAGGTATGGCAGTTCTCGAGGTCAGCCCTTAACAGTTATGACTGCCAGATGAAACATTTAAATCTAAGTATGAGACACTGTCTGTACGATCTATCACAGACGAAATTCTAAATTTGAAAATGAAAAAAATAACATGTCAGAATTATTTAGATGGCTGCATCAGAGAGATGGAATCCGACACTGATTACTAACGACACAGACTTAAGAGTCTGTTTTTTTTTGTTCCATTGAAGACCACACTGTCCACACGCACTCAATCCTGTTGCCCTCCGTCGCCATGGACTCATCGTTGGTTGTAATAGCTGGTTCTTGGGTGATATGAGTCTCTTTTATTCACAAGCAAATATCTCTGTATCAAGCGTTTTCATCGTGTCAAGTTGCCAACCGTTCACAGTCTGTTTCGATAATGCATGACAATTCTATCAAATTGCTCTGAATGATGATGAGGTTGAGATGATGGAGTGATGGAGTGATGGAGTGATGGTAGCTTGATGAGAGCAATGGTCGTGGCACTCAAGAAGTACCAAAAGACGTTGGGAACTTTGGCCCATGCAATTGTTTTAAAATATTATTTTTATGTATTTATTTATTTATTTTATTTTATTTTATTTTATTTATTTATATTTATTTATTTATTATTTATTTATTTACGTCGTTCATATTCATAATTTGTTATTTGTTTATTGTATATTTATGCGTATTAAGTTAGTTAATCATAAATGGTTGACAGTTTTTAACTTAAAGTTCAAGTATTAACTGGTTGATGATGACTCGTTCAGTGCTCTGATCGCCGTTAAAAAGTGAGAGGGAGAAAAACGTTCCAGTCTCAGCCAATGAAAGGTGATGGTCATTTTGTCTCATGTCCCTCAATCTGCCTACGTCACGTCTGACGTTTGTTTTCTACATCGGCTCTGACAGAGGAAACAGATCAGTTGGAAAATGTGTCGTTCCCATTTTTTTCTTCATACGAGACCAGACACGATGAAATCAGACGTTCGTCAAACTGAGGCGACCGGAGAAATCACGTGTTTTTCAACAGTGAATGAATTTTTAATGCAGTTTTTTTTTTCTTCACAGACCCCTTCTATATCAATATAAAAATGCATTTAAGGTTAGATTTGCTGAAATAAATTGAATAAAAGCCCCAAAATTGTAACCTTGTGACATGGTTTGATAAAGATTAATAAGGCGTAACAAAAGTGATCTGCCATTTTCTCACTAAACTCAGCTGCAGCAACCGGTCACCCCCATCGTCTTTAATTGCCAATATCTCGACTTCAACCTAAGGTAGAATATTTTTCTTTCATACACAGCAAGGGAAATGTATAATCTTCACAGTGATACCAATAACTCCATATGCTCAAAATTTGACGAGAGCCTGATGTCATCGTGTCGCGTCTCAAATGTCCGTCTATTTTATTTCAACGAATTTCTTGTTTATTTCTACTCGCCTGCCAGTGAGTTGTCACTTGGCCCAGGCTGTCGCAAACATTGAAGACATCTCTGTCAATTGATGGCTTTTCAACTCACTGATTCTTCAACTTTACTGTTGGTTAATTGTGTTGTATGACGTCATCTTGATTTGCAGCTGACAGTCTTTGTTTTGTTTTATAGTTCAGGAAACGTTTCTAATGATGACATACATGGAATAAAACAGTCTAACAGAATAACAATCTTACATATATTCATTTGATTTGACCATTGTAAATCAGCAGTTGTAAAGATCTAATTG
>JBCEWB010137381.1:0-11033 GCA_039654565.1 Peronia peronii | reverse complement strand
GGTTTGAAAATAAAAAAGCCTTAGCAATTCAAAAAAGGTTGTTTATTTCCAAGATGGCCACCGTCTCTATAGTAACGAGTCACTTTTCGGAATCAACAAAACTATTTTTCCTCATACCTCAACACGTCCAATGCCATTATACACATTTTTTGCTTAAAATATGCAGAATAAAAATTTTCACTCTCAAGAGTAGCTGCCCCCCTTAAAGAGCTTTGTAAATTTTACAAATGTACATATCCAACAATGGATGTAAAAGCATGTGACACTTACATGAATTAATCACACTCATATATTGACCAAGTAATTAAAAAGGCAAAATAAAACACGTTGTAATGTAAACTGTCACAGTCAGATCTGACTGAGGTGGTCTGTGTGGGAAAAAAAAAGATGAGTCGCCAAGCTGGACACAAGTGATGGACTGGCTAACAATGGACACCGTTACGATGTGGAAATCTGATCAAAACAGATGGCTATTCAGACGAAAGAGAACATTTTTTGTACATTGTAGAGCTGATAAATTGTATGTACAGAGTGTCAGTTACCTTCAGAATGTCAATTAATTGCAAAATGTGTTGTAAAACAGATGGATGCTTTTCAAAAGAAAATTCAAAATACACAACTGCATGTAATTTAAGTTCTGTTATTAGATAACAGGTTGTTCAATTTCCACTAATCTTCCATGTTGAGCAATAATTAAAAAGTGTAACTTCAAACTTCAATCATTTCTGAGTTATAATAATTTAGCGTTCTGAGTTCATGCTTAATAAAGTTTTACAATGTCACAGCTACCACTAGAAACTTTCAAACCCAGTAAGTTATCAGATCAACTGGCAATCAGAGTCACTGACCACTCTGTTGTCCATCATTAACTCTTTCATTTTTTAAAAATTATTTGTCAAATAAGAAAAGCTCGTTTTTCTCCGTTGATTTGGCTATGCATCGCATTGGATACCATCTAAGAATTCATTTACTTTTTTTTCTTTTTTTTTTTTTTTTGTGCTGAGTTGAAAGAAACATCATTTTCTAGCTGATCCCTGTAGATGGTGCAGAAATCAGCTGCACAAAAAATCTATCAAGTAAACAGCACACAGCAGCTTTACGGAGAAAATAATTAAGACACAGGCTGGCACAAACACAGAAAGGTTCTAAAGTCTGGTTTTAGAACCAACCAAGCTCCACCTTGTTATTCTAGACTAATACAGCTAGGACATGAACAGCCTCAGTTAGGGCTCTGAGTTGTCACATAAGGACTTGGTTGTGTGGTTTTCAGCAGTTTTGTTCAATGTATATCACAAAGGCCATAACTGTCACAAGTACTTACCTCAGACAAATGAAGATGTACAGATCCTAGAAAGTCATCATTGATGGTATTGGTGCCATCCCAGTCATACACAAAAAATGACAGAGAACTCTGGAATTCATTACAATGAGAGAATGTTGTAATTACAGACCTGGGAATGTATTTTCATGTTTGTATTTAAGGATGATGAAAACAAAAAAAAATTCTTAGGTACAGAATACAACTGCAGCACCGTGGTAAAGTAGTCAACCCCAGAAATATATCCTTCAACTGTTGAACTACACATGGAAAATGTACTAAACTTCATACTTCAGCCATTCTCTATATTAATCGTCAATAAAAAGCACTTTCATTTTTATTTTTATTTTTTGTTTCAAATGACATTTCTGTAGAAATCACAAGATCCTTTAGTCAGATGTATTAAAGATACTTTGGAGTTGTTAATGATATTTTAGGAAGTCCCTTAAAAGACATCTCTACCAGACCTTTCCAAAGTCAACTTTCCAGCGTCTGTATTAACATTCCACAAGTTTCTTCCTGCTATAAATCAGCAAATCTAGTAACTGAAGTATGTAAACAACTGTATGAAATCTGGTAATGTCCCACTCTGGCCCCATGCCTTTTCCCTCTGGCTGTTCTCCTCTTCATCTTCCCTCCCCGGCTTGCTGATCTCCCCTTCCACAATAAACATCTTACCTGTGTATAATCTCCAACAAAAAACTCCACCCATGATTCCCAGTGTGGACTGCGGGTGCGAGGGATGAAGGGAGTGGTGAGGATCTGTTGAAGATACAAGGCTGAGTAAATAGATAGCTAGTCAAACAGATCAGCCACTCATCAATATATACTTATATAAAATTGTGAATAGAATGTCTGAAGTGTTTAAAAGAGGGGAAAAAAAAAAAAGCATTAGCAGCAATGAAGAGGATTAAATAGGAATTTTCATACTAGTCGATAAATGAATTGCAGCAGATACAGCTGGGTTGTCATTAGCAAATTTTCTTGAATCACAAACAGATGCTTTATAGAACATTTCAACTTTTTCCCCTGTCCCATGACAAGCTTAGCGTTCCTACTTTTACTCTCTAGATCTGGATCTAGATCAGTTATTGACAACATTCAATCCAACAAATTTCTGACCTGAATTCAAGAAACTATTTTCAGATTCGCTTTCTTCAACACCTGAGTCAAGCGTCTGAAAGTACTCCATAACCTACTTCCATACTTTTCTTTGTGGTCAAGATCTGTTGACAAAACTTTTACCTCGAATTGCTCTCTTTCACATAAGTTGGTTCTTTTGCAGTCCAAAAAGGGAATGGATGTAACTGTTAATATTTCCATAAATATGATGTTTTGACGGACTGAATAAGTTCAAGGACTGAGATATCTCATGCTTGGTCTCGTTGTAAACCCCATAAAAGGTATCTTGTGATTGGTCCCAGATATGTAAAGACAAAGGCAATTGGGAGATTCAAATAATGCCCAGATATCAAAAGAAAATGACAAAATGTCACTATGTCTATCTTCCAGAAGAGACAAAAAATTTCAACTTGACTGGCTTTTTATGTGAAAATAGATAAATAGACAACTGCCTTATTATGTAATGAGCGGTTGGGACTGGAGCGAACTGGGAATCTTTGACTGATTTACTTAACTCTTCAATCTTTGGTTACTACATGGAAAACTAGTGCAAGTTATCAATGACTACAGAGAGGCAGCCACAGCCATACCCTTTTCCTGTCACAGAACATGACACAGTAGGGATCAGATGCTCCAGTTTTGTCCGCGGCCAGGACGTTGGTCGCTCCATGAATACACACAAACAAAACACCAGCCACTGGAAATACACAAGACAAAATAGGACAAGGTCACAGGTTATGCAGACACAGAAGAACAAAGTGGACATAAAAATTCACAAAGACTTGACTGAGAACTATGACTGGCAATATCACAATAAAGGATATTCTACTCAAGAACAATTGCGTATTGGACTATTGGTGGTTTAGTTATAAGAGTAAGACTGGCAGTAGTTTATACCAAATCTTTCAACAGACTGAGCATTTTCTCTCAGTTTTAAATGACAAAACCCAAAAATAATCTCTTACATTGACTGTCTGATCTGAAATTACATCATGGGAGCTCAAACTCATGTCTTTGCATGACGGAGTCTAAAGCATTTTTTTTTTTATAATTCAGAGCTGGATCTTTGGTGAGTAAATTATAATGAAAAACTTCTCCAGCCAATCATGTTATTAAGTAGAGACCATTGTATCAAAATTTTGATTAAGCTTACATATTCTTTAACTGTGATTATATATCATGAATGAGTAAATGAATTACACTGGGCCTATGCCATCTCCTGCATACTTTAATTTCAGGTCCCAATAAATTATCCTGACCAGCCTAACCCATTGAAACATGTTGCTGATCAAATCTCAATCTCAGATACAATTGAAGGCTAAAATTTTGTTATGTGTCCAAGAGGCTCTTTCCTCTAATACAATATTAATCCTATATCACCAAGCAACTACACTTGATGATCACATACATGACCACAAAAAGACTGGTCTTGATGATCAAATACATGTTCGAAGGTCAAGTATGGTCAAGTAAAGGTTAAAAACTATACTGCTTGTCTGGAAAACATTTTGATGCATGTACTACAATTTTTATTGTCCAAACTTCAGCCATTTCATTATGAATCACTCGTCTGTGCTGATCTAAGCAATCCATCAACTTACTATTCAAAAACCAGCCACTCAAACTGATTCTGAGATTTTTATGTTCTTAACAGAGAAACAGTGTAGGAATTAGAGAAAAGACTTTGTCCTCCAGTATCACTGAGACAACTACAGATTGTATTACACAATGAAAGACAAATCAAACTTTCATCAGCTGGGATGTGTCAGGACACAATCTTTGCCTTTTTTCTATTAATCAGAGTAGCACAAGTAACAGTTTCCTACAACAGTTTCAATGTTTCTACCTCCACTAGTTTTTGAGATGGCAGGAGCTTCCAGTTCACTCAGGTTGATGGTTGCCAGAGGCGTATACTGCATTTTCAGGACAAGACTAGAACCATCTTTGTGCTCTATCGTCGTCTCACAACTGGGGAAACACAATAGTATAGTCAAGCCTTTCACTTAACACTGACTTAAGATCCAGATCTTCCTACTGTTTATCCACAATCTACTCCAAACAGTTTCTCATTTGAAGAAATTGCTAAATATACAAACATCTAACCTCAGCCTATGGTCTGATAAGGGTCAAACAGCCTGCTAATCTTATCACATGTCTCTGTGGCATTGGAAGAGAGAAACTGATCAAACCTTACATAGCTACTGAGAACAAACCAGTTTATCAACAAAAGGTAAATAATGACAGATGCAGCAATGATGCTCACTGATATACTAAATAAGATTTTTTGGATCACAGACTAAAACATCAACCTCATTGACCGTACATCACATTTCATATAATCTGAATCTTCATGGTCAGGCACAGGCCACTGAGCCATTGCTAACTGAAGCTTTCAACTGGTCTAAATGATCCTCACTTTGGCTGAACCTGGAATGGAAAGGAGGACAGGTTGATCTCATTCTGTTCCAGGGTGGTACTGGTGATCAGTCGCATGCACTTGGACTTGACTCGAATCTGAACGAGACAAAATTGAATTGAATTTGAAACAGACATAATACTTATATGTAACAGTCACGGGATAAAATTGCAGATATTTAAAATTGACTTGAATATGAAACAGGAAAACTAATCAGACTTATATGTGACAGTCACAGGACGAGACTGCAGATATTTAGAATTGACTTGAATCTGACACAGACAAAATGGCCACACTGAGGCACCAAAGGGCTAGTCTGGTCGGAGATTTGTTCATCATAACTTGCACTAGAATTTTCTGGTAAGTGGCAGACAGTGCAATAGTATGGTAGTGATATAACACCATCTCCATAGATTGACTATCATACCCTAACCATGAATATCAATGTCACCACAGATGCTCTGTCACTCTGGCCGTATCTGTGGACACTTTTAGGATTAAATGTCATCATATTGTACTGAGACAAGATCATGGACCTCTGAGAGAAGATAAGATCAACTTTATCTGTCCTCAAAAGGATTTTTTCATTGACAGTGGATGAGATACAATATCTAGAATTCTGTCAGACACATTCACATCACAGCCAGCCAGAACTATCACTCACAGCATCAGAACAAGGCAGAATCAAAGAACAACTTGATAAGTGTCCCCTGAGGGCAGAAATGAATTTCTCTAACGCTCACAATTAGTTCCTTTACATGTAACAAACACCCAGTTATTATGAAGTGAATCTGAAGAAAGCAAAAATATCCATTTTCATATGGTCATAACTGCATCACTGGACAAGATCTGAGGGATATTAAAGCTTATTCTTTTGGTTACGTTTATCAAAGTAAGCGACTGCACCAGCACTCGGTTTAATGGCAAAACACAAACCAGCAAAGATAAACAAACATTAGATGAGCAGTTATCATTCAGATTAGCCCGAATGTGGGAAATTCTGTTACAAGGGAAGGCAAACAAGGAGGTCTCACCACAGGAAGATCCCATGTTAACAAGGGAAGGTAGACAGGTCTGAGTTCTTCTTTGCCACAGGCAAAACGAGCCCTATGTGTTAACATTTTGTGTCCACTGACAACTAGAGGTCTAGGAGAAAAGATTGGAGTAATTATAGGGGCAACGTTAACTACTGATGTGATGGTCGATGACCTACCCTCTCTGTGGCCAAGTTGTAGATGAAGAATGAGCACACATCTTCCCACTCATCGGTGGCTGGAACTTCATGGGTCTGCCGCTTGCGGTCACCAATATTCAGTACTGTGTAGCGCACATCGTCAGCACCTGAGAGAGTGAATGTGACGGTACTTAAGCTCTGGGTATAACACTAGACAGCAAGGCAGGAAAGGCATGACAATCTATTTGTGCTAGTTTATGAAGTCAGCTAAACTCACTCACTCTGAGCTCATTATAACCCACTTGAGATCTGCCTATGAGGATCAATGACATTCAAAATGTTTGTTTCTTGCACTTCTATGAGATACAACAAAAGTTCCCAGCTTGACTGTAGCTACAGACAATGCAGACTGATGACATATGGGAGACCAGTGAAGTTAGACATCAAATTGACAAATATGAATAATTTGGCATGCAAATCTAATCAACAATATCCTGATATATCTATAATTTGTCCATAAGAGCCGACTTTCTTATTCAGAGATGAATGTGCTTTCAATGTCTGCGATGTGAAATCACTGATATCAGACCATTTTCACTAAAATCAACCTCCTTCGATTCTTCTGTCTAAGTTAACGACTAATTCTGATGCCTGTGAGATATAGACATATTGTACATATACATTTTTTTTTTTTTTTTTTTTTTTTTTTCAATGGGAAACACATTGCATGTTTCCCACTATTATTGTTGGCTGGAATAGGAGACTAAACACACAGACACTGATTATGTCAAGTTTTCAATAGAGTTTTCTTCATGTTCCACTTTCCTTTTCATGCTTGTATGGAGCAGAAATCATTGTATGAAATGTACTGAGTAACAAAGATGTGAGAAACTGTCTATAATCAATAATGCGGAGCTGAACACAACACAACACACACAGAAAAACATTTTCTCTATCCTCACACTGTTCATTGCCCAGGATCAATAGTGAATCAACAGATGGCAAAGCATGACCCAAATCAGGGATGATATGAGCTGTACAGCTGATCATCTTGTTTTTCCCCCTGCTACACATTTCCGTGTTTAAACTCATGAATTACCATACATAAAACAATGCCAAGCACAGATGTTACACATTGCAGTGAGTATGATTTAGATACTCAATGACTGACAGTAGAGGGTGAAACCATCCAAGCCTCAGTGAACTAAGGAATTGCTGTTATGGAACCCACCCTCATTCAGATACATCCACTGAACCACAACAGTTGGGACATTTGTTTGTGAGATTGGATCAGAAGTTGTCCAATACTGATTTATGTTGACACACATACATGCTTTATCCTATAATTGCACAGGGTTTCTTTGAAAAGATCTACTATATCATCCTATGCCTTAGTGAACTAAGGAATTGCTGTTATGGAACCCACCCTCATTCAGATACATCCACTGAACCACAACAGTTGGGACATTTGTTTGTGAGATTGGATCAGAAGTTGTCCAATACTGATTTATGTTGACACACACACATGCTTTATCCTATAACTGCACAGGGTTTCTTTGAAAAGGTCTACTATATCATCCTATGCCTTAATCACGAAGCAAAAACTAAATACTCTCACAATTCAGTTTTGACCAGCCAGTCTACGGTGCAGCAGCATGGCCGTTCCTGTGTGTCAAATAAACAATCAACCTCACACATAGTGCTGGGGGAGATTCCTGAAATCAGGTTTCTGCTCAAAATATTTGATATTGGGTTTTTGTTTTCTTTCAAAAACTCTGAGTTTTTGTGAATATAAAAGGAGGATGGTCGAGCAAAGGGACGGTTGTCCCATTTGTTTCAGGACTAGAATTATTCCAGCACTCATCATCTCTGTTCGACCTCATATCCTGTGGGCTGCTATCTTCAAAACCCAAAATATCCAATATGTTTTTGTATGTCCGGTAGGTTTTGTTTTTTTTTAATTGCTCCTTGCAGGTTCAGAGAATAAGTTATGACATCGCAGTTGTATTTTTATACCAGGACATCTGAAAGAGGTTTCTTTACACAGCTCAGGTTTGCACAAACAAAACCACTTTAAAAATGACAGTTAAAGGCTGTAACTGGAGAATAACAGACAAATGCCAGGCATGACATGTGTTGCACTAATGTAATGTGGAAACTTTCGCATTTCCTTTTGTGCAAACCACTAGTTCCTATCTTCTCTCCTGAAGATGCACGGTGTTTTCAAATGACTGGGGATGTTCACTGGTAATAGTTAGGAGTGATCAAACCAGTTTTTCGTAACATATTATATATTTTAAATCACTATTTCATGTGAACTTACATGATTAAATACAGATTTATCTAAAAGATAAAAGAACAAAGAATATTTTGATATAATTTTTATAATGAAGCGGTTCAAAGGAAATTCAACAAAAAAATAATGAAAAAAATTGTTTTTCACTGAGCCAACGACAATTTTCCTCACCCGAATGGGCCAGTTTGTGATACCTAACAACTCAAGCTCAGAATTTCATGGATCAAAAGCAGATAACTTTACTGAAAGATCTTCTTCACTTCAAAATTAACTGAAACAGTTTCTGATCGTCAGGACCAGGAGCTCAGACATTTGCTGCAGAAAAACTCATTGACTCTCCCACAAGATCTTGCTCCACCTCCAACCTTAATTTTTACATCATCTGACGATCAGAACTATGTGGAACAGTTTTCTGGCAATTATTTCAAAATTACACATCTCATGACTGAAATGTTGTTCAGCTACACGAAATTAGAAAGGTAAGGTGTCTAACTTTCTGATAAACCATTTTACTTCCAGTAAAAATGTAAAATCTCTGCATCATGAAGTTAACTGTATATGGATACCTGGCTTTTCAGAGAACAGAGGTCATTGATTTTGAAACAGGAAAGATAATACACATGAACATCCTGGGACTAAATTTCACAGGCAGTGGGTAGCAGTTATGAAAATGTGCATCAAGCACTTTCATAACTAGGTCTGTGTCCCACGTCAGCCAGCTTGAACACTGCAGACTGCTAGCTAATGCTTTGATGTAGTGCAAGACAGTTCTTGTTATCATATATGCAACCTTTGCAGTGTTTCAATTCTTTAGAGATTTGTAATCTGTGAAGTGAGTTGTTGACTTACTGACTTCTTTGGCAGGATAGCCTCGGATATGAACTGTGAGCACACCCTGAGCTGTAAATAAAATACGATATCAGGTTATGCATGAGCATTGTGAAACAGGACTATGATCGACTACTGACTGTCAACATGAAAAATAGAGCAACTTGACACTTGTGGTGATCATTCCTCTGACATTAAAAATTACTGATGTTCTTAGCAGTTAGCACCGAAGAAGAAGCTCCGCTTTTTTAGAGAACACAGTGGCGTCTGAAAGCCATTTTATCCCTAGTACAGTTGAAAAACACTGACCTATGGAAATTCTTGGCTTACGTTTTACAAAAAAAAAAAAAGTGTTCTTTTGAATATATTTCTATGAATCTTGAGGAAAGATGAAACAACAGAGAATAAAGATAATTTAATTAGTTCAAAATACTGACATAGGAAAATTATCATTCATGAAAATCCAGATATAGAAAACAATGCACTGGCCGGCGGCACTTAATGATTTGTAACTTTACCAAAAAAAAAAAAAAGAAACAACCTTAATTGCTCGATTGCAATTTCATAGGATCAAAACATTTCCTCAATCACAAAAAAAAAACCAAAAACCTTCTAACTTATTTTGACAATCACCATAACTCTGAAATTGTACCTTTGGATTTCTTGGACGTATTCTGTCCCATCAGTGTTGGACCCACTTTGTTGATGTTGATGTCAACACTGGCTGGATCCACCATGGCTGAAACAGGCAGAGAATTTTGTCTTTGTAACAATTAAGGTCATTTTATTTTCCCCCATTTTCATTCCTTTTTTTGGTTTTATTTTTTATTCATTTTATTTTGTCACCGCTGACCAAAATTTGACTAAAATATTAACAGATGATAATCATTCCCCCAGCAGATCATATGGGAATATAGGATAAACCAGGTGTGAACAGATCAATATCTAGACATATTTTTTGAATATTCAACAAGCAAACTGACATCTGTGCCCCAGGTCAGTGAGTTGGGCCATACAGAAATAATAAATTAAAACCTGTCAAATCTGCTCATTCATTACATAATGGATTTGACCCATGTACTAACCTGTATGAGGGTTTCAAACTTTTCAAGACAACCATCTCTTACCAATTTCATCATAAAACTGTCAATGGCCGATATGCTCAACAACATTTACATTACAATTTGTATCTGAATAGCTTTTCCAAAAAATATATAGTATAGTTACATGCATATGTTAGCGTTTAGCTTGAAGTGTCATGTCCTGACTATGGGAAAGTACTATAGAAACATTGGCACACCATCGGTTTCTTCAGACACTCTCAAGATGTGCACACTATGAACTTCACCATGTTCACACAGTACAAAATGCTTTTAGTTCTGGTTTCCTCAGCTTTTGTTGGAATTCAATTTCTTTCAAGTCTGTAGCAGGTAAACTGTAGCCCACCTTTTGTCAGGCCCTCCATGACATTGTTATGTATCCAGGACTTCAGCAGGGGGATCTCCATCAAGCTCAGAGCTTTCAGCATTCGAATGTTAAATGTCACCTCTGGCCTAAACAGTGAAGACAAAAAAAATCAGTTTTATCAATCTCCTATCCAACTCTCACACACAAGGCAAGTGTCTTTCACAAAAGAAATTGGGGGGGGGGGCGCAGTGGCTCTGAGTTTTGGCATCTGCTCACGGAGAAAACAGGCCGGGATCGACTCGCGGGTATTGCATTGGGAGATGGAAGAACATGAAGATCGAAACCAACCATTTTTTCATTAACTCAATGGCCCCCCTGGCTTCCTGTGGGTAGGGAGCCCAATGTCTAGCCTTCTCGGATAAGGGCGAATATATTTCGGAGGTCCCGTGTGTACGTTACGCACGTTAAAGAA
>JBCEWB010137370.1:0-11033 GCA_039654565.1 Peronia peronii | reverse complement strand
CCCCCCCCCCCCCCCCCCCCTCCCCCCCCCCCCCTCCCCCCCCCCCCCCCCCCCCCCCCCCCCCCCCCCCCCCCCCCTCCAGACATACATAACAGTGAAGAACTCAACAACAGCTTTTATGTGTCTATCAAAATCAGTGCACGTTTGATTTAATCCATAATACTGATGATAATATACTGTATTATTCTGAAATCTGATTATATACTTATATGTTTTTTTAAAACCCATTTTAAAGCTGACTAGAAAATAAAAAGTGTGGAAAAAAATATTGTCATAATGATGGTTTGATTGATGCAAGATTCCACCAAAGACCAATGGAAAAAATGGCATGGCAGTGCTTTGCAGTATGGAATCATTCATATGCACTTATAACATACAATATGACATCTTGCCTTGTGGTCTTGGAATGAAGCAATACAACACACATCTTACTATAGATAAAAATAGAATGAATGGAATACGCACATTTATGCATGAATACCCCTGAAACCTCAACATATGAAGCTGACATTTTGTTGAATTGATATTTTGCTCTCCGATTGTCCGATGCATGATCATGATAAAGACATCATAGCACTGATGGAAGTGCACACTTTTTGTGTCATCAGATAGATAAATACAGAGTGGGCCAGAATTTATGACAATTGTAAGTTATATTTCTTAATATGCTTATAATACACAAATCAACAAAATGTAATGTTAAGCATATTAAGAGATAAAATAATAAATTTAAACAATATAATAACAATAAAATGAGCATGTTCAGAGATGAAATAATAAAACAGTACAATAACAATCAAATAAGTATAGTAAGAAACATCTATACTATAAATCTGCAATAAAAACCACAACTGGCTTATGGATTCTAAACTGCTGAAAGGATCCATATGAAATTTGGCATACAACATTGCTGCATACGGATCTGTGTTTCTATGTAGGCCTACATAAACCTGAAAAAAATGTATTATCTTTGATATTATTCTAAAAATGCGATAATAATTGAATGATAAACTCACGAGGGTGCTTGATCCGAATTGTACGTTCGATTGTATGAAGCGTTTAGAATAAGTTTTCTTTGAGCAACATTCAATTTCATCAACCAAAATATCAACATCGAGATGCGCACACTTTGCCATACACTTTTAAGTTGCAGGGCTATATATTAAAAATCTCCTACAGAGGCTGTGGGTTCTCTTTTAGTAACTAATAAGTAAGTCATGAATTCTGACCCACCCTGCACAAATTGTTGCTACATGTTCTATCCGCCTAAGTCTTGATTTTTCAAATTTAATACCAGAGACAAAACAAAACAAAAACTGATTTCCCAGTCATTTTGACACTGCTGGAATCTGAAGAGTGAACATATCTGAGAAACTGCATTTTTTGAGATTGTGAGAAAAAAAACAACTGTCTACAGCACAAGACATTTGATGAAAAACAAAACATTAGACCAATACAGAGCTGTCAGTGCAAAATTGAGCCAATCCCTGAACTTCGTTGACTGGCATGCGAAATAATACATACTGGGCCAACATAAATCCAATCTGGCAATATAGGTACAAAACCCTGCTCTGCAGATATGTCTGCTTATTGCTGTTCCTTATTGGATATTTGTCAGCAGAGAAAATTATTCTAAACTTACTAGTCCACACAAGATTTCAACAATTGTAGCCAGCTTTGACAATGGCATTATCTGAGACTGACTGGCCTCTGGTTCACAAAAAGCCATGAGACTTCATAATAACAGATCTTCACAATTTTTTTTCCCCTCACCCTGGTGTGGATGCCCTATGCATTTCAAACCCTGTTTCTATGCAGGAAAAAAAAGTTTATAAAGAACTTTTAGCATCTCATGACACCAATTAGTCTTGAAGACATCAAATCAGAAAAGGTACAAAACATCTGATTCCTGTTCTTCCATGCCACAAACTAAAGCATTTTCAGTAAGAGATAAAAATTCCCTGGTTATCAATGAAACTGATGAGAGGCAAAAAGTCTGTTTCCTTACTAAGGCCTGAAGTTTCATATCCCTGTGAAATTTTATGTCACTATAAAAAATGCCTTAGAAAAGCCACATGAAAAAAAAAGCAACAATTGATACTTACTAATATATTCAATCACAATATTTGTCTTCTGTCACATATGCTACAGCCTATATAAAATTATACAGTGAATTTGTTTTTGTCATCCAAAATAGAACAGAAACAAATATGGCTGAATTAAAAATAAAACCTGACATATCTTTCATATGTTTCCTGTGCCTTCGACTTAAAAACCAGTAACATAAAGCAGCTTTCTACACAATACCACACAAAATCGCCATCTACCATATAAAATTTTAAATGGTATGGAACTATAAATAATGTCAATCAGAATGTTAAAAGAAAATAGATTCAAATTAAACTAAACAATATTTGATGTTCATGTACATGAGATTAGAAATATTGCATTACAAATCTGATCACAATAGAACACATACAAATATACCTAAGAAGAGAATGGTTGCCCTCTAACCCAAGAAAACTAATTCAAGAAAAGAACTGGAAAAATCAAGAGTCAACTTGAATAAATGATGAAAGAAAGTGATAAATGATGATAAGTCCACAGAAGAAGATGAGAATGGTGGTTTGATAAAGATCTTCAACACAACAACTGACAATCTTACACTCACTTACAGGCAAAAGTTGGCATTTCAAGAGAACTAACATTCAGTTTATCCTTTTAAGACTTTTAATCTTTTCATGTCACACTGCCCTAGTATTGAGCGGCATCAATCGCAACCTCTACTGTCGCATAGCGCAAGTCTTGAGCGCACTGCAACTCTCCATGTTGCCCCGCGCAAGTATTGCGTTTCAGAGCTTCGTATTTTTTTACGTTGTAATATTGATGTGCATTATTTTTTTTAAAGTAACATTACTATAATATCACATTTCATCTGGCAAAATATGAAATAAAATGAGTCACAAAAAATCTTGCACAAAAAACTTTTTGTTTATTGACTTTTTGAAAATTGTCCAAAATGGTGCATTTACAGGGAAATTCTATCAAAATCAGTAAGTCAGGAGAGAATTTGGGGTTCGCACAAGGCGTGATGTGAAAAGGTTAATCATTTATGCTGGTGCAATTTGGGTACAATGCATGCAGGGAGATACACAGGGTGGGCCAAAAGTAGGCTAATATTTCTGTAGGTAGGCACTTCATATGTTTGAAAACTTTTAATTACAATTAAATTTCTGAATCTGTTACAATCAAATGAGCTGTACAGTTTATTTTCATTTAATGAAGTTCAATCTTGTAAATGTTCAAAATTAATGGTTTTGAACTGCTCTAGTACTTTAGTAGAAGAACGGCTTGGCAAAGTTTGACCTACAGCACAACACAAATGGTTAAACAACTGTTAACCTATTCATGGCCCACTCTGTACCACACAAAGCATATGGGCTTTTTTGTTATCTCACTGATCAATGCTACATACAGTTTAAATGAACTCTTCCATGCCAGGATCCCAGTATAGGTCGAAAAGTCCCAGGACACCAACGCCATGTGTTTTTTGAAGTGAACGTTACTCACTCAAAACACTGTTCTAATGCGCAAACAGTGAATCTAAGATACTAGAAGTACAGTGAGCAGTGCTGTCATGCAGTGCCCTCATACTCATACATTTTCTTTACTCTCTCCTCTATGTCAAAATCATTTTTTTGATAAACCAGCTGTTCAGAAACAATCATCATCCATATTGCCTCTGGGACGTTGTGGCTTTACATAACAAAGTGACAGTGATATGATCTCCCCTTCCCCCCAAACACAACCCCTCACTCTCTGCTTTTATTGGTTATGGGGGGATCTGTGTGATTACATCTCTCACACACACTTGGTTATAGTGTACGGACATGGCTTGACATGTTCACGACATTGGATACTTGGATAGATCATCTCTCAGCACATGCTAGTCCTAGCCTTTTCTTGAGTTTGAACAGTTTCACTGTTTCAGATTTCACAAAATAAAAAACAATGTGTCCTTGTGTTACACACAGGGCGTTTGTTGTTAAAGCATGCTTTTATGAGGTAAAAAGAACAGGTTTGGTCCTTGAAACTACCTTCTTATGAGATTCATGCAATCTATTTCAAAACAGCACAAATATATTCACTAACACCTTGTTCATTGTCTCCTATCAGAATACTGAATCATTTCCGGACTAATATTTACATTTATTTGCCAAAACTTGAAGCCAAAACATAAATTCTGAGGGATCTGATGGCTTGGAAACAATAAGTTTTGCCAATATCAACTCAACAAGAAGTACATGTATTCCATAGTTAACCTTTCTCTGTGGTTGAGAAAGAAATGCCCTGACAAAATGTTAGTGAAACAATGGTTTTATGCACAGAACTAGGGGTTACCCAGAGAAAATACAAATGTCCACTGAATGCCAACTTTTATTCATGCAGGAAGAGACATTTTCATTTGACAAATTGAGGAGTTGGTTGATTCATTGGTGATCAGATGCCAAAGATGGATATACATGTAAAGTGTAATTCAATTTGGGTTCTATATCTTTATCATCTTACCTTATCTAAGAAATACACAGTGAAAAAATTCCTCAAGTAAACGTGATCAAGTCACCTATAGTTTCAGCATATCTGTGTCTAATGCGAGATTGATTTGACCAGCCCTATTGCTTCCCTTTGCCAGACAAAAAGGGCACTGAACAGGCAGTGCTTTGAGGAAAAAGATCACTTTTGCACCCTTTGCTTGAAACACACACCATGAAAAGTTCCAAACAAATTATGATGTAAATAGAATGTTTTCATCTTACTGTAATCTCATCAAATCTTCGATGAAGTACAGGGATTTTTGTCCTCTTTACACTGTTTGTTCAACATTTCTTTTGTCTGGCAAAGGAAAGTAATATAGTCAAAATGACCACCCATTAAATGTCCATCTGATGATTCCACCCAGAACCATCAGATAATCTTGAAATTGCTGTTGCACTCGTCTTTTGTTGACTTCTGAAATTACTACATACAGTTGCTAATTTTTTCTTTTTCAGAACTCATACTTGGCTTGTCAATATTCAATGTTGTGGTGAGTCAAATTGGTCAACTATACGAGGTCATGGCATGTCTTTGTAATATTTTGTTTACTGGTGCAATGAGATTTGAACTGAAATCTGTGGAGCTCAATAATTGACAGCTGCCACACAAGTTCAAGATTATCTTAGCTTAGTGGTCATATTTACTGATTTAGAAGAATATGTGAAATGCTGAGGACTACCGAAAATTATATTTTGAGAAAAAAATGTGTTCAAAGCTTCAGTCTCATTTTCACAACGGTTCAGCACCTGACAAAAGTTTTCTCCAGAATGCTTCACTGACATAAATATTATAAATATTTGCATTTTGATTTGCTCACAAGTGGTATAAATAAATCCACACATCTAAAATGACGAAAGCCACCAATAACAGAAAAAAAAAAAAGCCGAGTTGTGTTTTTCTGTGTTGTTCCTATGGTCGATTTATTCAAAAGAAGATCAGCAATAAATTATGACATCTTTGATATGGTGGTTGACTGGGGTTTTCCTGCAGTCTGTGTGTCTAACATTGTACATATACACGTAGTCAGTCCATCAGTCATAGCGAATAAACACTGGACTTTGGCATTTGATCATAAATGATTTAACCACTTAAGAGAACCATGAAAATAAGGTATCGTTGAAGTCATTCCACAATCGCTGAAGTCATTTCTTTCCTATTTTTTTGTTTTTTTAGGTTTTGAGTTACAATGTTATAATTATCACTAACAAATACAGTCTAATCTGATTACAGTCACCCTATTAACAGGACTGACATTAACCAATACAAAGATATAAAACTCATTTCCTCAAAACACTTAAAATTGACTTCAGTCATTACGGAACGACCACGACCATACGCACATATGCAATTACAGATAACAACAAATTATGGTGAAGTAAACTGGCGAACAAAGAATTTCCCACTCCAAACTGATGACGACAAAATATGAAAAAAAAAACAATGAGGAGACAAAGTTTTCACCAAGTCCTTTTCGTTCAGGAATTCTGTTTCTTGATTGTAGATTGACTAGACTTGATAGTGGCACTTATGCGAGCTGGAATCTTAAATTCTCTCTTTATATATGTCTTGCAGCCAGTCAAAATGAGACATATGTTGATTTTTCACCATATGGGGTTTTTGGTATCATGTGAAAGCTTATTTCATACCCTTTCAGGTGGTGAAAAAAGTGTTGAGCTAGCTTTATTCTAGCCAGAGATATTGCAGTTTAAAGAGACAAAGGGGGACCCCACAGCAGTGACAGAACTTCCGAGAAAATAGAGTTTAAAAGAACGGTCGAACCCATAAATCTACATACATACCTCCCCCAAAACCCGATTTTAATGAAGAAATATTTATAAATCAAGGGTAGGACTGATACTGTCTTGTTCAGAAATGAATGTACTTTCGATTTCTGCAATAAAAAAAATTCGATATCTGACCCCCCTCATCACATTCAAAGCTCGATTTCTCGGTTCTAGCCCAGCGACTTATGTCTCATTTCAACTGGATGCGAGACATCATATATAGATCTAACACACATCAGTAAAAATTAAGCCACTCAGTGCAACAGAAAGTGGAAGAAAATTCTCTTCAACAACTTAACATTTTCAGAGATAACTTTGTCCTATAGTTAAAAAATGACAGAACTGACAGGGAAAAACAAGCTTCTTCTAGTAGCTTTCATGGGAAACTGACAAAGAGCAAATGGCACAGAAACATTACAGATCACTCCTCGACCGAAATTGTTTCAGATTGTACGTCACACAAAACAAAGAAAGCAACTGGGTATCTCACTGAAAAACAGATATTTAGATTTATCAACATTATCGTGAGATTGTTCTCCTGTAGGCAGATTTTTATAACAAAATGGTTTCTGTGCAACTTGTGATCATTTCCTTAATACCCATTTATTAAATTTTTGAGACAACAAGTAAAGATGAGGCTTGTGTTTCACTGTCATGTAGTTCTCTATGGCAATAATGATACAACACAACCCACAAACAGAACAATGACCATCATGTCTCAAAGTGCTACTCTCCAAAATATTTTCAGTTAATAATTAAAATATACATAGATATATACATATATGAATACAACCATCCATCCAACCACCCAGACATATAACTTATGAAATATATAAAAATTGTATGTGCATATGGGTCTCTAGTGCAAACATGTATTGTAATGAGTTCTGAGTAAGATGCAACTGCAAAGCCCTTGCCATTTGTAATCCAGGACGATATATTTGATAGAAAAAAAAAACATCTTTCATCAAAACGACAACACTGGGGTTAAGATCAAAATTGCAGAATCAATTGCCATGTACTGCCACCCAGCACAGTATGAAATAGATCTGCACTGTGCATTTTATGTAAACTGATGAAATTGATGCAAAATCTTTAGGTGCAAAGCAAATCCAAAATTAGGTTATGATCTAACATTATTTGTGAATATCTAACCATTCATCCACTCACTCATCCATCTATAGATTAACTGAAATCAGTCTGGAAAGCGTCATTTTCAGACCACACAAGGACAAGACACGATGATTAGTGGACACAGATGAAAGTTGTTACAGTAACAGCTGATGTCAGTGACGGAAATAGGAAACAGCAACGAGCCCCATTAAAAACTTGGACTGGTTCAAGCATATAAGTAACGTCTGAGTGTGAAACACTTGATTACTGCCGGTTGTCTGCCTTTGCGCGTCTGGGCTCAGTTGTGTGGTTATCTGAACAAACAAAAAAAGAAACAACAGAAACACATATTTATTGTCAAATAGATAAAATTAGATAAGAAGAAATAAGAGAAGATGTAGGAAAACTTCATTTGTCTGGAAACTGAAAAGAAAAATTCTTTTCATAATTGATGAGATTTACTACATATACAGAACATATTCACAGACATATACACTAGCACTCAAAGACTAAAATGTTGTGAGCAGCACAAGAGCAAGGCAAATTCAAGACATCCGATGCAGTTTGATGAGCTTTTATAAGACTAATGAAAGAGACGATAGTCATTTGTTCAAAGGGGTGGAAGTGAGATGAATTCAAAATAATCAGAAGTGTTCATCTGAATCCATATAGACATTTCCGAGCAGTGTGAGTACAAGACGGTAAATGACTAAGGACACAACAAAAGACAGGCTGTGTTCTCACAGTGATTGTCCTCAGCTCATGCCAGCATGCTGTAGCTCCAAACCCAGGTGAATTTAAATGCAATGCAAGTCATACAAGTTGAAAAAAATTTGGTTACTTTACTTATAACATCACACATGGCTCAAATATTCACTGTTCTCTCAAAAGGGAGGGGCCATGAATACAAACCGACGGTTAAAAAAAAAAAATAAATAAATAATTTTTCCCATTGGTATCCTAAAATTGTGGTAGCCAAGGAGTTTGTGACAAAACTTAGAGATTACAAGAGCACAAATAAAGCCTACCATACCTTTTGTCACACATCTTGAAGTTCTGGTGGCAAGGGCATTTTCGGGTGCTTGTTTTCAAAATGCTGCTTGAATGTCTTTGGGTCTGGCATTTGGGCCTGGTAAGGTGAGAAAAAAAAAAATATGAGTGAATGAAAACATGATCATTCTATATTAAAACACTGCATGATAAAGTATACTGAAAATGTATGGCTTCTGTAACTGCAAAATATCTCTGATGATAACTTGAAAAAGAAAAACAACAAACAAGCAAGCAAACATATAAACACAGCCTTGCATGAACAGAAAGACAATAAAAGAAAAAAAAAAAAAGTGACGTAGGTGCAACAGTTATTACAAATGGTCAAACTGCTGACTAGAACAAAGATAACAAATGGGGACAAACAATAGAAATAAAAAGCAAATGAATTTGGAGTGTTTTTCAACATGATAAAAATGCAGCAAATTAGTTCATTAGAATTTGTTGTCATATTTTACAACTGAAAGTGAAAATTTAACATTGTCATTTGACCTCTCTGTTTTTGTCTTTCCATTGTCATAATGCATAGAAGAGTTTCAGTACTACACTCAAGATTCAACAAGTGTTGTTTATACTGACTTTAGCTTGAACTTCTGTTCCAGTTTAAAAAATGGCATTTTGTGAATATTAGAAATAAATAGAAATTCCATCTTCATAGAGTACAAAGGAAAGAATACACTCCTAGCTTTGATACTTAACTTAGAGCCATCGAGTAAAGTAAGGCTGTGATCCGCTGATCATAATGATCCCAGATCGGAGTATTATCTAATCATAATCTAGCAAACCGCTGCAAATAAACATTCGCAACAGTGATGGCCTCATAGTTATCGAGCTAGTCTACATTGCATCTACAGACCAACCTACCTTGCAAACTGGACACATAAATAGTCTACATTGTATCTCAGACCAACCTACCTTGCAAACTGGACACATGTGTGTCAGGGCTTTGGCCGCTGCCTTCTTCTGGTCTTGGAAAGTCGTAGCATTCTTTTTTGCATCAGCAGCTTTTTTAGCTGCTTTCTGCTGAGACTGAATCTTTTGTTGGCCTCTCGCCATCACCCCTGGGAGGAAAACAAATACTGATATTTAGACTGCATATCAAAGCAGAACACACAGTCATGGTTATGAGACAGTTAACAGCTCTGTCCATTTATTTCACCATCTTTTTACATACAGCTGCACTTTTTATGGCTTAAAAAAAAAATGATTTACTAATTTCTCCACTTGCTTCCCCAATGCATTTATCCTTTCATGCCAACAAGTTCATGATGCATTCAATCTGCACAACAGACGTAAGGCACTTGTATTTTCCAATACTAAACTCATGTTGGGTTTTATGTCTGAATGATTTAACATTTATCACTTCCTGTTGATTGTAAAGACCCGTCATTGCTCTCATACAACTGTAATATGTTGTAGACTCCATGCTGGCATACAACCGCTAAAAGTTTACTTCCGGGGTCACACATGCCACGAGGATCTTTGTAATTTTTAAACTCTGTGACACACAAAAACGTCACATTGTTCCGGATCTTCTTGACACAGCAGAATTTTAATAAATCGTTAACCATCTCATGTAGGGGCATATCAGCCATTTCACCATTTTTCAGGAGGAGCGTTTAAAGTTTTACACAGAGTTTTGGAAATGCCTTATTTCAAATAACTTACCAACGATTTTGCGCAGTATTTCCAAATTTGGACACAAATATCAATGGGATATTATTCACAATGTGGATGAGTCACTGTCCAATAATTTTTAGCAATTTCCCGCCAAAATGGCAAAATATTCTGATATGCCCCTACCTGTGATTATCAAATTTTATTGGTGTCCTCTAAACAGGGATACGCCCAAAACAATACAAAGAATACTTTATAGAACAAATTTTCCACATTTGTTGATTTTGAACTCTTTTATTGCTTTTAAAAGAGTTATACTGTGTTTACTATAATCAGTAACACAAGTTTGTTACAGGCAACATTCCTAAGTTGACAAAATCTTAAAGTAAAACCGATTTTTCCACGCAGCTGCCATGGACAATCTGATATGACAAACTAAATGCGTAATTCTGATGAGCATGAGTATCAAACTCAACATTGTGAAATCATAATAAGCAACCATAACCTAAGCAACTTATGATTTGTTATGATTCATCAAAAACATCAAAAGAAACAAAAGACAACCAACGGAGTAAGATGAAAGCATAATAATTACATGTAATAAGGGTATGGGTTTCTCATTTGTCATGCCATGTGCATTCCTACCACACAGTTATCTGCAAACATTTTATGATTCAATATTATTAAAATATTATGTTTGGCCTAATGCAAAAATCAAAATTTGATATGTGAAATAACCCATTTGCCACTTCAAAGTACTAGCAAATCCAGGCATATTATGAAAGTGAACAAACATATACAGTCGAGTCCACTCAAACCGAACTCTGATAATACGAATTTCTGATAAATCGAATAAAAACGAAACAATAGATT
>JBCEWB010137369.1:11653-22806 GCA_039654565.1 Peronia peronii | reverse complement strand
TAAAAGCCAGTATGGACAACAAAGACGAATTTACCAAAATATGCTTAAATAAAGCATTCGTGTGATGAAATATCAGCAGTAAATGTAAATTATGCTGCATTAATATAAACTATAAGGACAACATAATGCAATTTTCTGGGATTTTCTTTTTTGCCTGTCCACTTTCTTGCTCTTTGACCTTAAAACAATTCTCTAAAACCAATATATCAAGCTGATTCATACTTCCATATTGGCTTTTGAGTCGCCTAAAACAGGCAGAAGCAGAGCCAGAACATCCTCTCTGTTGGATCCAGCATAGGCCAGCCCTAGACTGGAATAAGCAAAAAAAAAAAAATAATAATAAAGATCAAATAAGTGAGCTATAACTCAAAGCTAACAGTGTCATTAGAACTTAAAAACCTGGTTCTAAAATTATGTGCAAGTCATAAATTTGAAATGTTCAAAAAACAAAATACAAAAATTTTAAGTTCATTTCTCTAAAATCATTTTTTGAGGAGCATAAGAAATATAAAAATCAAAGTTTCACTTCATTTCTGAATTTAAGTAATTCTAATTCAGTTTCTCTTCCTCTCTCATAAACTTTTGCATCTATCATCTCTCACTTATTTCAACTGCATTCATCTGATATTGACATACCCCTGGAATGTTTAGCTGATGTACTGCTGTCATACATAAGGCAGATATACTCCAGTTATTGATTTAACAATAATATCCATCTATAAGATATACTTACCCGGAAATGGCACCAATTCTCATGAAGGCATTGGTATGCATAACATGATCACAAAGCAAGGCCAAGGCTGGGTCACATTCATTTCGTACACCTGAGTTGACAATGCCACAAGCCAGCAACGCCCCAGCCTGGCAGAGGAAGACCATAATATAATTACTACGAGAACATGAAAGTTGTCAATGGCTGACAATTGCTTCATGTATTCCACAACTGTGAACTTGCCATTCGGCAGTTATATCTTTCCTGCTCTAATGATTTGTTTCCTCAAAGTTCTGTATTTTTCTCGCTCTAATAGGTTGATTCTAATTCAGTCTTATCAGTTCATCTTAAATGAATGAAAAAAAAAAGAATTTTTCTGGGGGGGGGGGGTAAAAAAGATGTTTGAAAATAAACACAAAATATGACAATGACAGAGATATCTGGTACTTTTTTTTTTTCAGCACTGCATGCCATCTTGTCAACATTCTCAATACTGCAGCACCTGATATACCTGGAAAGTTTATTCCTATTTGTTTTATTTTGTTGTCTATTTAAATTCTTAGAACACATTCTCAGCAGAAATTTAGCTGGGAACAACATACTTCTCCAATTACAACAAAATCAGAAGAGTGCAATCTGCAACAGTACCTTGATATAATCTTCTGATGAGTACAGGAACTTGTCAATCTGAGTCAGACCTCCATCCACATCCCACAACAAGATCAAGCCAAGAGACGCGGTCGCACTCAGCATGCCTGCAATAATAGTAGGCAACAATTTCGTACTTTCTGTGCTTTGGGTCAACATTCATTAAAATCACACTTGTAATAACAATGGTTACCGATCCGCTGTTCAAAACAAAAATCTGTGTCTATAATAAATCTTATCAAATATCATGTTATCATCAATACAGGGTTATATTTGTTCATACTCTGGCTTTAAAAAAGAAACAAATGAACAAACTAACAAAAAAAAAAAAAAAAAAAAGCATTTCAGAAATGAAACTTCATATGCAAATAATATGATATACCCTTACTTTTAAATGACTCTTTTCCCCAAGAGACATTTGTTCCAAAACATTATGAAGATTTCAGTAACCACAGTTTTGTCAGCAGCTCTTGAAAATAAGACATAACTGAATCATTGATCATTCAACATTAGCACTTATTTTTCACTTGAAACTGCAGTGGACCACTTCTAGACTTGTTATCCCAAACACACTAAGCATATTATCAATTTCATCATCTGCTACCTACAAAGTCACTACAACACCACCATGATAAATAACCCACCATGCTCCTTGTTCTTATACAGCCATTTGTGTCCATCTTCTGTAGTGATCAATTTATCAGTACCAAAAGCTGCATTGACCAGTCCATTGACAAACGAAGCAGCCAAATTTTGACGGGCTGAGTCAAGATTGCCAGGACCTATTGTGCTTCCTATATAAAGAAGAATTAGAAAATTAGAATTAAATATTAAGCAAACAAAAAATTAACAAATATAAATCAAATTTTAAAAATCTAAGCATATCTTCTTTTATACAAACAATGAAAAGGAGTTTGAACTTAAAGGACAAGGATGACTAGTTACAATGAATAAATGCCTTTGTCTAAAAATGTTCTATAAAATAATTCCTTTCCACTGAAAGACTTCACAACCACAATGAGGACAACCACAATGAGGACAACCACAATGTAATAGAGAGTCATCTTCTACTTCAGCTGTGAATTTTTTTCTTCTTCCTTTTTCATAAAGATAGGTGATTCATGTCAAACTGTCCGGTTACATAAGACACTTTAACAAAAATCCAGGCTTTTCATGTCAGATGAAGTTTCCATTGTTTTGAGGGAAGGAAGTTTGCAAGTTTCTGCATAACCTGGGAGTGGGATTGCACAACTAGTGGAAATTTCAACAACTTCAAAGATCCCAGAGGAAGTTCTGTTATCATAATCACCGAGTGAAACTAGATCTAGATCACCAAAGGTTGCCTTTTACAGTCTTTCTAAGACGATGGGTATATTATTTGTTGTCGGTAGCACCGATTTTACATCAACAATTCTCGCGTGACTGCTCGACCACATGTCATTAGGTATGAGGAACTAAGCACTACGAACTTGGATTTCGATCTTCAAACAGCCTCCAAACAGCAGTTCGGCTCTTATCCAGAGCATGGCAAACCTCTATTGTACTTCCAGTTTCACTGCTATCGTGCAGGACTTCTATCACATTAAAAATTACCATAACACTGTAACTGGTTTGTGGACTCAGCAAAAGTCTGCAGTTGATCAACCAAAAGTTAGTTTGCGATGACCAGAAAGTCGGAATTCCGACTAAAGTGTTGAAGTTTAACATCCCTGATAGACACATGGATGAATCAAACAAACAAAAAACAGTACCCATATCATTGACAAATTCACATATCACCAAAGAAGTGTAAACCACTCACTATTTGGTTCTAAATGTGTTTTATATATATCTTCAGGTACTTTGGGATCCATGATGTCCAACTGTAAATACAAAAGAAAACAGTTTCAAATAAAACAAAAGAGTTCAACCTACTGAAGGTCATCTTATTCAATAACCTGGCTATTTTTCTTTCAAATACAAAAACTGAATCCATTAAATGAAGCAAATTCCTGAACATCTGTTTACACTGTTTCACTCGTTGAAAGAGATATGGAATGCAACAGTTCAATCCTTAATTTTAGTTCCATCTCAATTTGCTGAACAAAATCTCATTTTGATTATGCTGTTTAGTTTAAAGAATCGGAGGAGTTGGGATTCCAGCATAGTGGGTCTTTACCAGCTTGGGTTGTCATCACATGAGGAGGACAACTACCTAAAAATTATCACCTGTCCTGAAAATGACAAATAAAAAAAAAAAAGGAAGGAAACACACACACACTCAAAAAGGAAAAAAAGAATCACTAGAAGATACCATTTATTAACTGCCAAATCTTAAATCAACATTCAAACTTCTCGGTTAATCTGCCCTCAAACGAATGAAAAGTGGGAACTTCCTCTTCCAGCTGAATGACCCAAAATTGATCAGAAAAAATTAAACAAATCTGTTTCAATTTCCTGAATAGTATAAATAAACTCACTTTCAACTTCTTTTGGTACAGCTACCTGAATTTAAAAAATTAAACAGTTTAAACAAATGGTAACCATAATAATGCAGATTACAACTGTCGATGAGACAATGCAGTAGGTTTAACAATAGGTATCTGCTTCATTTTAGAACTGAAATCATTCAAAGTTTCATCTGTAACACCTCCTGTGAATTATCCAATAGGGAGTACTTTTTTACTCATGTGCTGAAATCCAAAATTTTGATGACAGCATTTGAACAGACCAATCTTTTGATATTCTAGGAGATAAAACTACATTATGTGACTTTTTTTTTTTTCCGACCACCTAAGTTGCTTGCCTTTGCTAAGCACAAGAGGCATTTTACAGGCATTCTACAGAAGAAAAAAATTGCTTTTGCTTGTCTTCTTTGAAAGATGGGAAGCAAAAAAATACCACAAGAAAAAAAAAAATTCATCGCATGATGAGTTTTTCAGAATTTTCCAGTAGTCATATTTTAATTTTTTTTTTCTTTAAATTTCTTTCTTTCTTCATAAAGCTTGTATTGTACCGATTGCACTTAGTGATGGGAAGAAGTTTGGCTGACAATCAAAATGGTCCATTCTCTATTTTTTGTCACAATGACTGACCTCTCTAGCCAAAGTTAAGAAATGCTGATTCAGCTGGCCATTGGCTATGATTTCTCTCAGATCATCTTTGTCATCCATCATCTCGGACAGTTCCAGACAAATCTGCTGGCGACCCAACATGTAGGCCAATTGCTTCTTCACCAACCTGAAACACAATTAATTACAAAATATTTAACAAAGACTCTTAACAATACTACCAGCCATGGATAACAAAGCTGTTATCCACGTAAACTGATAAAAAGAGACAATGCTTAGTATTAAATCCAAAACCAAGTTCAAACTGTCATGGCCTTTACTAAGTTCACAATCATGCATATCACAATCATGCATCCTGACAACATCTTTATGGGACACTGCATTCATGCAAAATGCATTAAAACGTAGAGTACAAGTGTCAATGCTAACTGACACCGTAAGCATTGATTGCTTTTTTCATTTGCTATTATATGGTTGCTTTTCAATCACTCAAACTTGCTGGCAAGTTGTGGACAAATTGCCTTGACAAGTATTTTCTGTAATAATATACTTACTGATCTGGACACTCTAAGAAAATTTCCTCTATCAGGGCCATGTCATTCAGAGCCATTGCAAAGCGCAGAGCCTGAGGATACTGTTTGAACTTCCTATACAACTCCACAGCACATTTTAATAGAACTGTATTTTCTGGGTCTGGGACATAGGGAACACAGCTGTGGAAAGATACAAGATGTACATTGGTTTCTCTTGTGAGAAACAGAATTTGAAGATTTCATCACCGAATGAAATAATTAACCCCCCTACCTTATTTAGATCCATTTGCTTGTCTTTTGTGTTGCTAAATTATTCACTTGCAAAAGATCACCAAAGAAATTAAAATTTAGCGAAAATATTATTGTATCAGACAATTACTTTTTTATTTATTCTACACTCGCCACCTCTTTATATCAAATCATGATATTCTTTTGCAATTGCAAAAGACTTCATATTCCAATACACCATCACTACCTTTTTACCACTTTTACAGAGAGACAAACCTTATGTGGCTAAAGCTATAACCACACCTTTGAAATGCAGCCAAGCTATAACTTCCCTGCTGTCTTTTGGGTTTGCAAAAAAATTTGGACCCCCAACACAGTCCACATTTCTTATTTCAAACAACAGCAAAAGCTGATTTAAATAATAATTCAAGTCAAGTTCATTTTTCTTAGAATACGTTATTAATTTCTATCTTGATAACATATCAAATTACACCTTAAGATTTCACCAATTTTGTATGCTTTGAACAAACCTTGTCAAATACAAACAAACACGTGTAAATGCAGTCTCATCAACATAGTCCTTCAAGAGATCCAGCCTCTCAATCTCCATGAGCATGTCACATGCCTCTGCCTCAGCATTGTGTGACATGTGGTATGGAACAATTTGCTTCGCCAGAGAGACCAATTTTTCCCGCATGTCTGTGTTATCATCGTTCAGTTCCTGCCACTCTTGTGCCACTTGACCCGCAAGATGTCTGGTGATAAGAAAACAATGCCTTAGTCAAAACACTTCTTCCATAATCATATAATCATCAATAAATCCTCAGTAATAAAAAATGATGTTTACCATTTACACTACTTGCATTCAGAATCACAACCATTAAAATAAGACAACTTGGATTATATTTGCTGTAACAATACAGAAGAATAGTTGATAATTTCATTGTCCTTCAGGTTAATCTAAAGGAACACATGAATATCTCATTACATTTTCAACCAAAAAAAATCTGACTAAGAGAACATCAAGTCTTATTCAACAAAGCAATACATTGGTTAATCTAAGACAAAATAAACTATAAGCTATATCATGATCACAAATTTCATGTGTACCTCAAAAAAAAAAAAACAGTAGAATTAGCATAATAAATGACAATAAATTAACAGTATTAATTGTAGATAACTAGTAGATGCATTTGTATCACTCAGTCCTAGAAATTCATGAATATTCACATTTTGGTAGATACTGTTCTGCTTGACACTCTCCCATTTAATATGATGTATGGCTTTTGTACATTTGGATGAACTGAAATCCTACAAAATAGACAATATCAACAGTTATATCACCTGCACTCTTAGTAACTAAGATGTTTTCCATTGTTGTTGCAGTTTCTCAACTCTAATTTTACCTTGGCCACAAATTCAAAGTGGGCTGGTCGTGCCACTTCATATTCATCGATATGGTATTTGCTACATTAAAATACCAACCTGACGTATTCGTGTCCCCACGAACCAATTTCCTCCTTTGATCCCAACAAACGGTATTTCAAACTGTCTCTGCCTTCACTCATGGTCATTCCAAGAACAGATACAATGTCCGCACAGAAGCGCTGGAAATGACCAAAAAAAAAAAAAAATTAAAATGATGAAAGATATGAACTTTGAAAAAAAATTGCAGATAATTGATGAAATGGTGTGGTCTAATACTGTGGACAAAATAAACAGTCCATGTCCTTATACATACAGCCTGATACCCTATTAAAGGCCAACATAGTCTGAGGCCAAGGACAGACATGTTTCATATTACAGACAGAGGAATTTTGAATTCTTATTATATGTCATGTGTTGTGTTTTAATGGCAAAAATCTATCCATTTTGTCATTTTTTTTTTTAACCACAAAAGAATCTCTATATATAACATTGAAATGCAACAGAGAAGGCCAAGAAATGATAATTGTCATAGTAAATTACTTAAAAAATTACATAGGAATCATTTCTGAGGGAGGAAAGATAAGACAAGTCAACACTTCAGCATTTCTTCTTCATCTCCTTACTGTTGGAGAACTACTATTTTTTTAATGCACAGGCTCTTGAAATTCACAGTATAAATGTCACTAAAATAAAGACAACCCACAGCATCTCTACTGACATCTATCTCATCACTGAACTCTCTCTGCCAGTTTTCACTGCAATGTACATACAACCACAATCCAGTAACTATCAATGTATCACAGATAAACAGTGGTGGTATTCAATGACATGAGGCTTTAAACGGATGATACTGTCAATGATGGAGATGATATCCAACACTTGGTTGAAGAAAAATATACAGCAACTTGGTCTGAGAGTACCTCATCTTTAATCTTGTTTGTTTACTTTGGACTATAAATGTTCTAATTTATGTGACTCCTGACCCTGTCTTGCCTGATCAATCATTTCTGCAACTGGCTAAATACCCCACATTATAAACTAGCTTTACAAGAAAGTAAATAACATACATTGCTCCTCCATTATTGACATCATAAATACCTGGGTATCTTTGTCTTTAATTTTCTCATGTACTCCTTTCAAGGTATCATAATGAACTCGTAAAAACTTGAGTGGCTTGGGCACTGATGTCATTGATGTAGTGGAAGCCCTTATCTGAGTGCGTAAACTCTCCAAAGCTGCTGGGTATAGCTTTTGATTCGGCTCTGTCAGCCTCTCAACAAGCATATTAAGTTCATCCTGAAGCTGTTTGTCTTCTTCAGACTAGAACAAAAAAGTGAAGATGACTGAATCGTAAGCCAAGAAAATACATGTCATGCTAATACACAGATCTAATCCGAGTCTGCAAATCAATTTTTTGTGATCCAATGTCAAATGTTAAAAACATCTGATACCAGATCTATCATTTTTAGTCTACATCTTTAGCATTTCTCTCTGTCAGTTTTCATGCTGCAAACTCTTATAACCTCTAATTCTAGCCAGATCATCAGATCCAGACTTTAGATCTAGTGTGAAACACATAGAAATAATGGACGCTAATTGTGAACTATATGGATGGGAAGTTTCATTCATGTCAAAGATAATTATGGGCATGAACTCATGGGTCACATACTGATAATATATTGTATTTTGTGATGGAAAACTAGATCTATTGATCTACTATTGACATATTTGCCTTGTTTCATTAATTCAGCCAGATTTTACTTAGAATTGTATAAATTTGGCTAATCTAAAAAATGCAAACTTTCTCTGACATTACATTTAATCACATAAGGTAAGCAAAGCATAAATATAAATAAGATACATATGCTTATCTGATACAATGAACTGTCTGAGTTAATAGTTGTTCCAGTGTAAACAAATAGGCCTACCTCACCTTGACGTAATGTGAAAAAAACTGCATTTAAAATAAAAGAGCAAATGAAAATGTAAGATTTAACGTGGAACAAAGACTCCCTTTCATTAATTCTAATAAAGTTCTAGTTGAAAGTCATTATCATTAAAAACTAAATTAGTCTTAAGATCATCTAGATCTAACTTAATAATCTAAGATATCGATCTACAACTGGATCTAGTCTCTAGATCTCGACCAGATCTACCTAAGAACTTAGAATTATAATCTAGATCTAAGTCACCCCAAACCTCAAGCAATATTAAGGTGTATCATGATGCAATTAATTCACGAATCAAGATGACCGCCCTGGTATAGAAGCTCAAGCTGAAATTACATTTTTGTCTAAACATTCACAAAACAATGCGATTCAATCTTTGTTGTATGACAATGACAAGCACATTTGATGGAAAAATACATGGTTGATAACGTAACAAGATTACTTATTGCTTGACATTGACGAACATCACCCTGATTTAAGTTAATGAAGTGTGAAAGTAGGACTTCTGACAGATACATACCAGATCTTGTTCAGTTTTGGGTTCTTCCTTCTTTTCCGCATCTTTAGCGTCGGATTTTTCATCTTTCTTCTTGTCGGTATTCTTAGCGTCCGCCATGATGATTTGAGTCGTCACGCAAGATCTCGTGTGCACTTTTCTATCTTTCCAACACAAACGAGTTCCTATCCGGAAATGCGCCAACTTTTCCTAATTTTTTTTACCGGCAAGAGATAGATTAGATCTAGATCCTACACTAGATCAACAGAACCCACGTCGAGGTCAGTGTTCCGATCTTGCAATAATCATTGACGTGCATGGAATGCCATCCACGACAGAAAAACCGTGAATGCTGAAGCAGATTGTAAAATTTTCCTATGCATATGTCCACATGATGGCGAAAAACAACTCTTGCTCATCTTGTTTGCTTCTGTGTTTGCAAAAATTGCACGATCCAATACCTCTCCCAGATGGTAAACCAGTAATTATTGGACGTTCGCCTGTTACCCAAATAACTGACCCTAGATGCTCTAGAAATCAGATTGAAATGACAGCTGATTGGAAAAGTCAGACAGTTAAAGTTAAACAGTTAGCTATCAATGCCTCTGCAGTTGATGGTCACGAAATTGGTCAGCAGAAAGAAATCACCCTCAACAGTGATTGTACTTTATTTGTACTGGCTGGTCAATATCCGCACAAAGTTGTATTTGAGCAAAGTCCAGAAAAAAATGGAATGATAGAGACTAAACAGTCATCAAAAGATATAGCAGCCAATGATAAGATCAAGAAGGAGAAGAATGAGACAAAAACCAAAGACAAATCTGATTCACGAAAGAGAATCTCCAGTGATCATGACACTGCAAGACAAGCTATAAGAACAAAAGATCAGAAGACAGATAATGATAATAAGGCTAAGACATTGAATAAAGGCTCTCATTCAGAAGAACACAGTGACCTGTCAAAAAAGCAGAAATCTCATGAGCAAAAAAGTACTGATCATTCCGCCAAAAAGAGACCCAGCTCTGATAAAAGTATAAGCCATTCCAGTGAAAAGAGGCCACGGATTGATAAGAATGGTTCAAATAAATGTGACGCTGACAACAAAACTGAATCTGGAACAAAACAACAGGATGAAGATGAATCTGCACACTTGGCAAACGTTGCAGCAAGACTGGAGGAGATGAAGAAAAAAGCAGTTACAAATAAAGCATCATCCTCAAAACTCAGAGAGGACCAACATGTGAAAAACAGAAAGTCATCATCTAAGTCATCACCACCTTCTTCATCCTCAGCATCCCCATGGCCATCCACAGTCAAACCAGCAGAAACATCTACATGGAAAGACATGGAACATTTGAGTGTGTTTACATCTGAAGGTGTAAAGGCAAGGAGTAAAGTGGCAGGTTTTGACCTCGATGGAACAATTATTGTGACACATTCAGGGAAAACATTTCCAACAGATGAGAATGACTGGAAAATTGCTTTTCCTGAAATCTTTGGAAAGCTTAAGTCTTTACATGCGGAGAAGTATAAGATTGTTTTTTTTACCAATCAACTAGGTGTGGCAAAAGGACGAGTCAAACTGAATGATTTAAAACAGAAAATTGAGAATGTTATTAGAAAGTTGCAAGTGCCTGTTCAAGTTTTTATTGCCACACATGAAGGCAGATTTCGCAAGCCGGTGGATGGTATGTGGAAAAAATTGAGAAATGATTTTAACAGTGGAGTGAGCATAGACCCAAAATCCAGCATATATGTGGGAGATGCTGCAGGCAGGCCAGCGAACTGGGCACCCAAGAAGAAAAAAGACTTCTCTTGCAGTGATCGTCTGTTTGCTTTGAACATTGGTGTTCCATTCAAAACACCAGAGGAATTATTTCTGAATCAGAAACCAGCTTCATTCAGCTTGCCGGACTTCAACCCACAAAAACTGAAATCAGATGACCCTTTGTTACTGCCTCAAGGAAGTAAACTTACTTCAGCTTCTAAAGAAGTCATTGTCCTTGTAGGATTTCCTGCAAGTGGCAAGTCATATTTTACCCAGCAATATCTCAAACCCAAGGGCTATGTTGTTATAAACAGAGACACACTTGGAACATGGCAAAAATG
>JBCEWB010137358.1:0-11034 GCA_039654565.1 Peronia peronii | reverse complement strand
TTTTTAGTTTTTCTTTGTTGAACTTAAAGGGAAGAATTTTTGTAATGTGGATCTAATCGTGTTATTTTGAAGTAAATTTCTTGCATCGTATGTTCAGAAAACATGATTAGCTCAATTCATAGAAGAAGAAACATGCACTGTTCTGAGATAGAACGAACGAAGTAAATCTATTATCTAGGCCTTTCAGCAAGATAACTTCAGCCGTTAGGTTGTCAACTTCATAGATTTTTATCAAGAAAAAAAAGATCATGTAACAGAACACGTAAATATGTATATAATGAAATAATGTATTTTCAGTGTAAATATTAATTCAGACAAGTTAGTTAAGTGAATGAATGAGTGAGTGAATGAGTGAGTGAGTGAGTGAGTGAGTGAGTGAGTGAGTGGGTGAGTGAGAGTGAATGAGTGACTGGGTGAAACAGTGAGTGAGAAAGTGAGTGGGTGAGCCCATGAGTGAATGGGTGAGCAAGAGAGTGAGTGAGTGGGAGAATGAATGGGTGAGTGAGTGAGTCAGTGAGGGAGTGAGTGAGTAAGTGAGAAAGTGAGTGAGTGAGTGAGTGAGTGAGTGATGAGTAAGTGAATGAGGGAGTCTATAGGTGAGTGAGTGATGTATGAGTGAGTGAGTCAGTGAGTGAATGAATGAGTGAGCGAGTGAGTGAGTGAGTGAGTGAGGGGAATGAGTAAGTGAGTGAGTGAGTGAATCTGTAAGTGAGGGATAAATGAATGAGCGAGTGAGTGAACGAGCAAGCGAATAGGTGGCTAATGAATGAGTGAATAGACAGAGTGAGTGGAGAGATAGGAACATCAACAACACGCCATATAAGTAGCTTTCTTTCTTTTTTTTTTCTTCTTTTATTTATCGTTTGAAATAAAATAAAAAAATAAAAAGATCAAGAAGCGAAAATGAAAACAGATATTAATCAGCAAAAATTCACCTGAAGGCTTAAGGAAGAGTGTGTGCAAAAAAATATAGAGTTCACATAACAGAACAGTGCTAATAAGCGAAACAATTCTATAATTAGAGTACAGAAACAAATAATAAAAGTTGAATACCCCATTTTTTACTTGTGTACCCTCAGAGGGTACGCTACTGTTTTTTCACCTAAGTCAACAAACTTTTAGCATACAGTCTCGATTTGCTATTTTGTCCATGCAATGAATGTTTTTTACTCCCCTGATTAGTATTTTGCAGTTAATTGCCCTCCTTAGTCCGACTTTTTAAAATCTGAAGTTTGCCGTTTTTGTAATGATAGCACAAGGACAATCAACCTCAAAGTGAATGTCCTAAAGTTATTTTTAACACTATTGTTGCAATTTTACAAAGTAATATGAAGAATTGCATTGTTTAATTGTGGCAATATGCCACACATTTCTGTTTCAACAATTCCATTGAAAAGTTATCGCCTGAGAGGGTGCACAACTAAAGTATGCCCCCGTAAGTTTTACATGATACTGCATCATTACTTTCTAAGGGCATGCATTATAAGCAATTAAAATACTAACATGGTTAGCTTAGCACATGAATATAATAATGAAGAATGTTAACATTTAACTTTTGGCCACTTGGTCATACTGTATGGCCACATTTTCCAGCTGTATCATTAGCTCATTTCATAAGTGTACGTCAAAATACAGAAATGTATGACAACAATTGATTCCTTTCAATGAAGATGATGACCATTGATAAAACACAAGGTAGGAAATTATGTAATGACTCAATAAATCATGTGGCCAAAAATATTGTCACTTATACAGGAGGCTATTCTTCAAGTAATATCTTTTATCAACAAATGCAACTTGATTTTTACACTCTGTGTCGCATCAACAGCTTACAGTTTGTTTCTTGTGTTTTTCTATGTTCCGATTTAAGCGAACATTCAACGCCCATGAAGTGGCCCTCATTTTAGAAGAAAGGACTTTCAGTTGGCTGACATCTACATGGCATCCCCTTTAGATGACCAGCTGCAGTCCGACGAGGCTGGTGGTGATGAAGAGAGAGGTGAAATATTCAATAATCTCAATTTCCGTCAGCTGGCATCAGAAGCCCAAGCTGTAATCAGACAACATGACAATATGAAAGACAGGATGTCTACGAGGAGAGCAGTGAAGACGATGAGATCTTTAAACGAAGATATGATGCTGCCTTACTATGGTCGCCACTCTGCGAAGAATTTATCCGAGCATCTAGGACTCAAGATGTGGTGCCTAGCAATTCCTACAGGTACCTTAGTCCAGTTTGAGCCCTCTTGTGGAGCAAATTTGCCTTTCAGGCTCACATTTGACAACTACTTCACCACGCTGGCCGTGAGGGAATGTCTTACAGGTAGAGACAGGATAAGGGCAAACTGTCTTCAGCATGCACAATGCATGGCTGATCCACAGACAACTAGGGGAACAGACAAAATGGATCTCTTATAGTTCAGGCCGCAAATCACACAGGCATACTGCATGTGTCAGGCTGCGAGACAACAGCTGATCCTTAGGAAAGGTCAAAAGCTAAACAAAAGGATCCGAAACGACGTTCGTCTGGACTATACTGACCATTTTCAGTTCCTCACCCCACTCAGAGAAGACGCGATCGCAACACCAGGCAGGCATGCAGCAGTTGCTCCATTGTTCATTCTGCCTAGAGATACGCCCTTTTAGCGGATAAAACAAAATTCTAGTCACGAGAGCATTGTTATATCTTTATTGTGATGTTTGCACATTTTGTAGATGTAATACTTAGTGCGAACATGAGCAAGAACCAAAAACTTCCTGGTGGACCTGTATTGATGAATAATGGATGATAAAGTTGCTGTCTATGATAATGATGATGATGATGAGGAGGAGGATGATAAAATGACGATGATGATGGCCTTAGGAGCAGTGATGATGGTGGTGGTGGTGGTGGTGGTAGTGATGATAAATCATGAAGATTTCTTTCATACATCAAGCAATATGTTTAAAAGTATAACTAGGAGGTAACATAAATCAATGAAATTTTCAACAGCATATCTTACTTGTGCACCCTCACAGGGCGCACTCTCAAATCAAAATTATTTTTTCTTAAAAATTCATGAATAGTCATCCAAAGCAACCCCAAAACATATAAAAGCAAGATGATTTTCAAACAATCCGCTAAAATTGTACAGTTGGGTACTAGAGGGATACACAAGATCTGAACATGAAAAAAAGAAAATTACATAGAATCTAAGTCATCAATTGAGTTTGTCGTCAGTAGATAAATTTCACTGCCTTTCCCTTATGTAATTCAAAAGGATTTTAAAAAATTAAACACATTAAGAAATCAATAAATGAAGGATATATAAATAAATAAACATTTAAATAAATAAAAGAATGAATAAATTTAATAAATAAATTTAGAAATGAATAAAAACAAACAATAAATAAATAAAGAAATTATCAAATAGAGAAATAAAATAAAATAATAAATGAATAAATGGATAGATAGCTAGATAATAAATAAATAAATAAATTAATAAATATATAATTACATACAGACATACGTACGTACATAAATATTTAAACAAACACATAAAGAGATAAACAATATTGGCATATCAGGCAATAGGCCAGACATAGTACTAAACTCATGTAATGTACACGACTAGGAAAAAAAAATCTTATCAACGTAAATTTCAATGTTAACATCTCTTTCTTTTTTCCTGTTCTTCCGTTCTTCTTCTCTTTCTTTCTTTCATTCTTTCTTTTCTTTCTTTCTTTTTTCATCTCTCTTTCGTTTTTTTTCCTTTCGTTTTCTTTTTCTTTTTTTTGATCCTCCTTCGAATCCGTCATAACGGATTGGTATTTTTTTTTCTGCTTCCCCTTCCTGCATTTCTGTCTCTTTCTTCCTCTCGTCATTCTTTTTTCTTTCTTTCTTCTTTCTTTCTTTCTTCTTTTTTTCTTTTCTTTCTTTCTGTCCACCTTTCTTTTTTCATTTCTGTCTTTTTTCCTTTCTTTCTTCTTTCTTTCTTTCTTTTCATTTTTTATCATTCACTCAGTCATTATTCATTCATTCATTCTATTCGTCTTTCTATCCTTGTTCTTTTATTTTTTACCACCTTGTTCTGTCATATGTATGCCCTGTCTTTAGTTTGTTCCATTTTGTTCTTTCTCGTCCTCTTTCTCTGTCTTTCTTTTTCATTCTTGGCCCTCATCATTATCTCTGTATGTAAGCTAAAAGTAAAAAATCCCTACTTTGCCGCTTTCCTTTTATCCGTCGTTCATTGTTTCACGATTACAGAGAAAAGCTTTGACGTCACATTCCTATATTAATTAACCTAACCAACGAACGAACCAACCAACCAACCAACCAACCAACCAAACAACCAACCAATCAACCAACCAACCAATCAACCAACTAACCCACCAACCAACCCACCACCCAACCCATCAACCAACCCACCAGCCAACTAATCAACCAACCAAATAATCACTATCCAACCAATCAAACAACCGGCCGACCGACTGACCAACCGATCGAGCGATCGATTGATTGACCAACTAACTAACTAACTAACTAACTAACTAACTAACTAACTAACTAACTAACTAACTAATTAACTAACTAACTAACTAACTAACTAATTTTCGTTTCGGGCTTTCCTGGAGGAGGCCACTTATTTTGCCGGTGCGCATTTTTCCCGTATTTCTTCGGATCATAGTGTTTTGTATTGGGGGTTGTAGCTCAGTTTAACAGGTAAGATCTGATCTTGTACATTTCTCGGCTTAAGAACACTCATTACCAAAGTAGATAAGCTTATTCAGGATAGGAGATTTTCTGTTGTAGTCGTATAGTGTGTAATATGTAGTTTTAAATTAACGGGTAACATCTATTGACATTTATAATTATCATGTCTGGAGAACAGTCCTCTATGACCCCTGTCTTCATCAAAGTGAAAGATCTAATTCCCTCCACCGATAAAATAACTTTAGTAGACATTTGTACGGCGGCAGAAGAAGCAGTTGACCTTAATTCAGTCTTTGGGTGCCAAAAAATAGCTGCCGTTTCCCGCTTATACCGCCACAACATAGCGCATCGCTATAAATTGCTCACAGTTGGCTTCTCTTTTTGAGGCCAGCGGGTCCTTCCCCGCCCCAACAATCTCAGAAAGGTTTTTGTAGACGGCAAGGAAGTTATAGTCAGTAAACTAATAGTATCCAATTTGCAATTATCAGTAGCCAACAAAGATCTGTTGGATGCCATTGCCGCTATACGGTTTTGAGTCACTCAGGTGAGCCTGGACTGTGCGAGAGACCAATCCGGTTTTCTGACGCCCTTCCGGAACGAGAACCGTAGCTTCTTCATTCGGAAGCCGTCTTCCCGTCTGGCCAATTTTGTCAAAAATCCGAGATAAGTCTCCGCTTATCTATTTTACGCTGAAAGAGAGGGGGTGGAAAAGCAACCCGAGCCCCACCGTACGGAGACGCCCTTGCTCGACACCGTGACCTTGGGTGACCTTTTCAGCCCAGGCATTAACTTAGTAGAATGCAAAGTGGAAGCGAGAAGAGGAAGTAACAACACACCAGAGAGTTCAGAGCAATTGCACAGAGAAAAAGAGGTGTGTACACGAACGGAGCCCTTACAGGCTCAGCCTGGGACTATTGACAAACAACGTGAGCAACAGATCAGCAACAATAGGAAGGAAAAAAGGGTAAGAGAAGAAGCAGTCACCACACGAGCTGAAAGTCGTGGCAGATCTCGTACCAAAAGCACTTCGCCACAAGAGTCTAGAGACTGTGGAATAGCTTACTATCTCCACGTCGGGGACAAATCACTACGTTCGTTGAGAACCAGGAAAAGAGGCGCAGATTACTAGATATTACTGCCGGAGAAGAACATAATAAGAAAATTATCGCGGCCTTGAATGACATTTTCGGAACAAATGACCTACTAGACGCATGGAGAGTATTTACTTCTTCCAGTCAATAATATACTTGGAAAAGGTATAACCCATTTGCAGCTCGCAGATTAGATTACATCTTCGTCGATTCCGAAGTTATATCTAAAAGGATGGGCGCAGAAGCCATATCAATTCCCTTGACAGATCATAGCTTAGTCGCATTCACGTGGAAGGTAACACCATTCCCACATGGTCCAGCTTACTCATTCACTATAAATTCGACAATAAAATCTTAATAACGTAAAGCTTGTAGAAAATATGAAAGGATAAATAAAATTACAAAAAATCGGAAGTAAAGGAACTTACCATGCTAAAGCCATAGAATAAATGGGAAACAATCAATGTAAAAATGAAAGAAAACGCAATAGACCACAGCAAAAGAGAAGCAGGTCAAAAATATTGTTAGAAAGCCCGCATTGAAAGAACACTGAATGTACTAGAAAGAAGACCGCCGATGGCGATAAACAAGCAAGAGATACTACAGAAGACCAGAAAAAGCAAAAACAAATCTGGAAATAATTATGGCAGTGGAAGAAAGAGGAGTAGCAACACGAGCCAACCTGAAATAGGTTGAGGAGGGAGAGAAAGGAGCTGCATATTTTCTGGCCTTAGAGAAGGCAAGAAGACGGCAAAACTTAATAACTCGTCTCCAAAAGGAAAAAGAAATTGTTTGTTCACAAAATGAAATACAAAAAGAAATCTACCCATACTTTGCCAACTTATGTAGGAAAAATTCAGCAATAAATCCAAACTATATGAAATCCTTTCATGAATATTTAATAATGCCACAAGTAACCAAAGACGAAAACAATATGTTATAAAAAGAGATTTCAATAGAAGAAATTGGTTAAGGCTCAAGTATTTAAAAAAATAACTCGTCACCAGGCATAGATAGCCTCACAACTGAATTTTACAAAATCTATTGGAATGAATTGATATACGATGTATTTCAATATTACAAATACGGGATAAAGATGAACAGTTGTCCGATTCTCAAACAATGGGAGTAATGACACCTATCCATAAAGAAAAAAAATCACCAAACAATAAATTAGAAAATTGGAAGCCTATCTCAGTCACAAATGTCATTTATAAGATTCTAGTTAAAGTAGTAGCAGAAAGGCTTAAAAAGGTTCTCCCAAATCTTATTTCAAAGATACAGCTTGAGTTCATGAAAAGTCGCAGTGCCCATTGTTTACTGCGGCAGATGGACGACATACTCGAATATGCAGAAACCACTGAGATGACCGGATATTTACTAGCAGTTGACTACGGCAAACCCTTCGATAGAGTTTCTCATGCATATTTTTTTCAAATACTATAACTATTTGGTTTTAAAGAAAATTTCATTAGCTACATGAAAATGATCATGGAAAACGCACACGGCTGTATCAATAATGGCGAATGGTCGACAGATTACAAGAGCAGGGACTGAGGTCGGGTTGTCCTTGCTCGGCAAAGAAATTAAAGAAATTATCATAGAAAAAACACTTAGGCCCGGTGAAAATTTTACAAAACGCAGATGACACGACGCTATTTGTGAAAGATGAAATTGATTTCAAAGAAATTCTTTCAAAGATAAGAACATTTTCCAGCCTTTAAGGATTAATACTAAATTATGACAAATCCCAAGTAATGTCACTTAGCAGTTGCTCTTCAACGACTTTTGAAACACAAGGCATTCAGACGGTAGCAAAATAAATACAAGGAATAATATTTGAAGTTGGTAAACCAGTATGGTAGTTTAGAAGAAAATTGGAAAAATATCACAGACAAAATAGATAGGCATATATATCGATGGTTAAAAAGAGACAAATCGATCCTGGGTAAAATTATCATTATAAAAAAAAAAATTCTTAATCCCACAATGAATATACTTCAGGCAAGGTATAGGACTACCAGACACAATTGTTGGTCAAATTAATCGTAAACTATTCACTTATGTATGGCGTAGAAAATATGTAAATAGAAAAACCTTCGAGAAAGTAAAACGAGGTGTAATGTGTGCCTCGGAGGAGAAAGGAGATCAAAAAATGATAAATTTACATGAGATGCAAAAACGTTTCGTCATAGAATGGGCCATGCGCTTGTGCAAGGAAGAGAGGGCAACTTGGAAAATTCTTCCAATATTCCTCCTAAAAGGGGTAGACGGTATTAAAATATGTGAGTTGAGGCTAATTTAACCGCAGATAAAAGAGTGTTTTCCGAGATAAACATTAGATCAATATTCTTGAGAAAAGTAGTCATGGGCAACTCATAAAAGTACAAAACATAACACAGAAACTAAGGACAGCACATACTTATGGCACAACCCACACCTGAGTTATAAACAGAAGACCCTGTTCTATAAAGTATGGGCTGATGCAGGCATAAGATATGTCGACGATTACTAGTGAACGGGGCTTTCCCTACATGAGAACAAATATGTGGGGGATTAGGAAAAGAGTATCTTTAATTTTTTAATACAACACGCTAAAAGTAGCTTTCGCGAAATTTAAAGAAAAACTTAAGGACGGTACGCTACCAAGATATTCTATCTTCTTTAAAAAAATAGATATAAGTAAAAACGCCATAAAGGCCCTGCAAATCCGAAAAGTAATCGTAGAAGAGCGTTCTGAAATCCCGCATGTTTACATCTTCTGGAAGAACAAATTCAATATAGAGATAAATAAAGACAACTGGTTATTAACAAAAACAGTAACCGCAGAAACGAGACTGGGAACGTTACAGTGAAAAATAATACATAATATATATCCCACAGCCATTTTACTCAGCAAATTAAAACTTAGGAACGCTGATCTTTGTACCCTTTGCAAGGAAAAGGACTACACAGGACACTTCTTTGTCACATGCAAACTAGAACAGCTATTGTGGCAAGAGACAGAACTGATTGTTAGAGCATGGATAGGAAAAATGATCCCGTTTTCTGCCGAAGACATTTTACTGGGAGTAACAGAGCAAAGACATAAAATAAATAAGACACTTTTGGATAAAATAAAACACTTGATATGAATAGGAAAGATGTGTTTTAGTAAGTTTAAATATGGTAAAAATTACGACATAGTGAGTTTACATTATCAATGGCAACCCAGGAAAATAAACTCCATGCAAAAATCAGACAATAATATAAAAGGAGCTCTCATGTAACAAAATAAACAATAAAAAATTAAGCATGGAAGAGCATGAATGTTGGGTGAAAACACTTTATATAAATAAAATTGCATTTTTGTAGAAAAGGGCGATGATGAAAATAAACGTGTGAATATAGCCAGAGTCGGTCCAAAAGTGCAACAATCAATGCTTAAAATTTTCGACATGTCTCTATCATTTTTGTCTTCCTTCAATCATCTCTCATCCATCTGTTTAAAGCGAATCAGGCTGGTTTTGATAAAACAAGGTCCCTTGGGCTGACCTGAGGCATCCAAAAAGAACAGGGCGACTGAGAGTCCACCTGAAAGCTATGACTTGAATAAAGTCCGTACTACAGGGAACTCAGAGATTTGCTGTATTAAATCGCACAAGCATCATCATTTTCCATGTATCATGCCCATCGATCATTCTAGTAGGATCTACTGAGTTCGTCTGTAAACCAAGACTTGAATAGGTCGGACTACAGGGAACTCTGAGGTTGCTACTGTACAAATTCATTCACATCATCATTTTCCATGTATCATGCCCATCGATCAGTCAAGTAGGAACTACAGACTCATCTGTAAGCTAAGACCGAATAGGCCCGTACTAAAAGGAACTCTGAGGTAGCTGTATTAAAAAATAAAAGTTATCATCATCATTTTCTGTGTATCATGCCCATCGATCATTCAAGTAGGGGCTCCTGAGTCCATTTGTAAGCTATGACTTGAATAAGTCCGTAATACAGGGAAATCCGTGGTTTGTTACATTAAAACACATTCGTATCTTCATTTTCCATGTACCATGCCAATTGCTCATTCATAAATTCATTATTATTGAAACTGTAAAATATAATAATTATTGATGAGCACATTGAGACCAGAATTACAAAAGGCTTTCGCATATAACAGTCTGAGCCCAAAAAAACATTTGCTTTTTTTTTTTTAATATCATTTTTAGGTTCAGAAAAAACAGAAGCCCTAATTCGATTTTTTTTTTAAGGGAGGGGGGACATCCTGGAGTTTTTTTGTTTTTTGTTTTTTAAAAATTTTTATTACAGATAGACTATTTTAATAATTTCCATCGAATTCGGCTTGTTCACATTAGAGGAAAGCAGTGAAAAAAAAATCGAACGGTTGCCATGGCAACGCCGCCACCTTCTCGAAAATGGCTGTCTTTGGAATCTATCTCTCGGTCAGAAATCAATAGAACTTGATGAAACTTGCTGAACGCGCTCTTTGATATACTGTCTAAAAAGCTACGTATCATAAATATTTTTGAAAGTGACATGTAGTGAAATTTCAAAATTTGCCATTTTTTTCCCTAACAACAACTTATTTTTCTCCAAATCGTTTAAGCGGAATGGACGCGGATATCGTTGTGTCTGAGTGCATGTGTGAGTCAATGATTTAATTCAGATTTGATTAGAATCGGTCCAGATATTATAATGTAGATAATAAACTAGTGAGAAAAATGCATTTAATGTCTTTTTAAGGGAAAAAATTAACAGGGAGATGTAAGGAGCCTTTTATTTCACATATAGCCCTCTCTCCATGACTTCTGTGTCTTTTATTGCTTTTTGCTCTCCTACCCCCATCATTATGAAGGCTCCCTAGAGTCACTTCCGGGTTTTTGAGGGCCTATATGTGGCCTCCATATCTTTCTCTGAGAAATCACAAGTGTTTTGATCTCTACTATGACAGATAGTCCACAACTATGCTCTGAAGCAGCAGAAATAAAAGAAAATACTTACAGGCGTTAAAGTTCATTATAGAGCATCCAGTGAAAGCGTATCTGATAATTTGCGTGATTGTAAATTTTTTTCGCCTGGGAGGGATATATATATATGTATGTATGTATATAATGTAAATATAATAATATATATATGTATATTGAGTATGTTATATATATATATGTGTGTTTATCTATCTATCTATCTATCTATCTCTATCTATCTATCTATCTATCTATCTATCTATCTATCTATCTATCTATCTAT